>OX246738.1:70383040-70558040 GCA_945910005.1 Isoperla grammatica
TCATTATTATTAATTGTTTGTATAGTCTACTTTAATTTAAGGTCCTCCTTTGCAAATCAGTTTTTGTAACTGAATATAAGGATGGACATTAAATAAATAAATAAATAAATTTCTTTATAATGACGTATTAATTGCTATAATTTTAACGTAAGTAGTAGTAGTAGTCAGTAGTAGTCAGATGTCAGATAGTAGTAGTCAGATGAAAAACCAAAAAACTATCATTTGTATATGTCCACCGTCAAATATGGAAAACATGACTAAAAGATACCATACTTTCAAAGCAGGCGGTTAGAAAATTAAAGAAAACGCGATTTTTTGGCTTGTTGCTACCAAGTAGCACCGAGCAACTTTTCTCATGGTAATTCCCATATGCAAAAAAAGTTGCCTCGAGATAGTAAAACCACCGCTAAAATAGGGCACTTATCAAAAATCGATTACATCATTTCCCTACCGATAACATGCTTCTTAGTACGAACGTGTACTTCTACAAAATGCCCTGCAATTAATTTTCTTGTGACTTGATGTGAAGAAAAGTTGCAATCTGTTTTGAGCGGTACTGTCCGCAGTCGCCGAGTGTTTCGCGGAGCGCTGACTGGACTCGTATTACACAATGAGTGCTCTGTCTGTCAGGCAGGCGTTAGCGACCTCAGAACCGATACAGCTGTACTACGCTTTAGAAGGAAAATGCAGCGAGCTGGCGAAGTGAATCTCATAGAATAGCTAAATGTTCACCATTTTTTTCTTGCATTGAAGCAACCTATATCAATTTTATTTTACACATGACTGAATTTCATGCACTTATGACTCATTGGTGATTTTTTGGTTTATCATCTGACTAATCCTTTAAGGTTGTTTTATTTTTCATCATCATAATAATCATTAATACAAATTACAATTTCTATTATACGTTTGATGAACAATTATAGGTAAGCGTTATACTTCACATAATATGTCTACAAATATCATACTACTAATTATTAATTTTAATTAGAGTTTTTCACACTTACGCCAATCATGTTTTCTAGTTCACTCGTTCGTTTATTGTACTTTTACATGTCAGTGTATCATTATGTTGTTAGTTTAGTATAATTATGGTAAGGCTATGTATTGTATGGTATTTACGAAGATGCTAATCGCAATAAACTGTCAGTGATGAAGACTTATGTTCCGTCAATGGTATGGTTATTAGTATTATTATGGGTCGACAATGGCTCCATTTTTGTGATACATTATGTTCCCAGATAAACATTAACGTAGATAATTATGAAGTTATATCAAATCAAACTGAAAACACTGTAAACAATTCACTTATCACAACTGTGAACTTTTTAAATTATTGTGATGTATGTGTATTAGTAAGTTTTATGAAACTAACTGTTATACATCATAATATAAAACAATGCCACATTATTCCGCTCTTGTCTTACATGTCCAGCATTTCAGTTGAATACAATTATTGCAAAAATCGATGTTTCTTGTAAATTATTTGTTTATTGGCCTACTATAGATGCGTACCTGCATTTCCAAAACTGCTAACAAGTAAAATAAATTAAATCCTGACATTAAAAATAATAAATACTGGTACGGTATATTAAAGTTAGGGGTGGGGGGGGGGGGGGGGGGAGAGCTTGAAAACTATCGCATCCGGATCGAGGGTGTGAGGGCGTCTGGCCCTTTTTGGGTAAAATGGCGTCTGATCGGTAAACGCCCTCTAATATCCCGTCTTACTCTTCGAATTCCTATTTGCGACACTTATCTCTACAGAATGGCGTTTATTCCATCCATGTATCTTATGAGGGGAACCTTGGCCTTTTTGGGCCCGTCTGACTTGTGTCAAGCCCCCACTTAGCCCGTCTGACTCAGTATTTTATATTTGAACTACCATTTCCGGTCCCATTGCCGTCAAGACCTATCATGTACCTTATGAGGGGAACTTAGGCCTTCTTTCACCTTTTTTGGCCCCCTGTGGGGCCTAAAAGCCCCCACGTTGAGAAGTAAGACGAGCGTTTTGTTAGCAGAGTAGTTTTTCCGCTCCTATTCCAATAGTCAAAACATATGAAACTTATGAGGGGAGCTTTTATGTTACTGGCTCTTGGACTATTGTCATTTTGTTGGAGATTTTCTTTCCCGTAATTAAATCTAATTATTTTGTTACATGGTCACGGTCCAAGATAGGATTCTGAAAATTGACTTTTTTGTCTACATCGATGGCAAAAACGTTTTTAAACAAAAGTGTGTTAATTCGTCGGTAACTTTTAATAATAACTAATTTTTTGGGAGTATTTATTTCTTTTTCAGGTTATCATTCTGTCCAATAGCAATTTTTTATGTTAAAGAGGATGCACCGAGAGGTGAGAAAAATTGGTGCAAAATGTGGTGGTTACATCTTTATTCGTTTGGGGCCCACAGACCGACAAGGAATTAGCCAGTATTAGTAGTAGTTAACTGAAGAATTTTTTAATGATTTTTACGGCTTAATATCTTTCACACGCAACATCCGATCGGGATGAAATTTAAAGTAGGAAGTCTCGCGGTAAAAGCCCACCGATTAAAGAAAATTTGAGGTTACCATCTATATTTGCTTTGCGTTGGCCACAGCGTGTTAAGTGCACTTCGATGCTTGCAGTAACAGTCGCGTAGTGGAAGCTCGCACATGGCTTGGCCCAGCGCGCTCCCGCGCGCCTAGATAATATATATAATTATTATATTATATATATAAACAATAAACTCAACATATTACTAATTTATAATTTAGCCCTTTTAACTACGGCTAATCGAAACCACACTAAAAAACAAGCAGCATACTTGTAAAGTAAGTAGTATTCTATTATATTCCATTGCATTCATTATTGCGTAAAAATAAAAATAAAAATTAATTGATCTATGTATGATGAATTTTTAAATAACATCCTACAAGAAATCCTAAATTGTTCCCTGGATAACCAAATTCATATCATTTAATGGACAATTTTATGAGGAATCCGATTAAGATGTCACATGTGACACAATTGTAACGAAAGGTGTATAGAAAGTGTAAAATATGAGCCTATACTCTGCGCCCATACTCAATTCAAGATCGTATCGTATAAAAAAGGCTCGGGATGCTTGACGTCTTCCCAAGTTTTCTTTTATCCCTTGGATATACCCTTACAGGATCCGAAGAGAAAACTCGCCTAGGATGGAATTTCTACAGGAATTATGACCAGGGACTGGTCTAAAAAATCAAAATCAAAATATGAAATTGTAATGATGAATTATATAAGTAATATCTTATAACAAATCAAACATATTTTCCTGGATGACTAAATAAGTATAATTTAATAGAAAATAATATTAAGAATCCAACTAATATGTCAAATGTGACAAATCTGAAAGAAACAATGTATACATTAGTGTAAAATCTAAGAGCGTGTACTCTCCGCCCGTGCCCAAAACAAGCTGGCGTCGTAAATACTTAGACCGTGATGCCAGATGTCTACATTATTTTTTTTACCCCTTAGATAGGCTATACCCTAAAAGTATCAGAAAAAAAATTTCCCCTTGGCCGAAATTCTTACGGCTAGGGACTGCTACCTAATCGTGGTGGGCAGGTTTGCGTGATCTGTGGATCCCAAGAGCTATGCCGACGGAAGCGTGTGCTTCTGGTAGGGTCACCCTAGCCGGTCATGTCGAGGGGGAGAAGCCAGACAAAGGGAAATCCACGTCCTCCCCCGTCCTACCTGTCCTATTACGCCAATCACACCCTGATATAATATGACATCCCATATTATGTCATATGAACACCAGATACTATTATCTAAACTCATTTGCTCATACATTGGTACATCTAAGCAGCGCTTTCTTTAACAGTCTTAGCGGAGTAATGAAACCAGTCGTCAGTATTTAGAACGACATTCTAAAACATGAATCGACATATAATGGAATATTACATTCCACAGCCCATTTGTGTATTGCTTACACGCGCAACAGTATTGATCCAAGTTCCTTGAAACCAAAATAAGAACTACATTCTGAGAATAGACACAGTTTTGAGCTACCTTCCATACAATTTACGCTCGCTATAGTATCCCTCAGATTCCGTTTGATTTATTTTCTTCAAAATCATACATTTCACGGTAAATATTTTATATATTGCATGCGCCCGTGAAAACAATCACCACGTAATACAGGGTAAGGTCACACGAACGTTTGTGAAATTCGTATTGTCTATGATTGGTAACTACATACTTGGTATGCTGTGTATTTACTATTGTTCGTTCCATGCGTATTCCGATAATAATAATAATAATAATAATATATTCAGAAGGTGAAGCCTTATGAAAATCGATGCTATTGTAACAAAATAAAAGAATAAACCTTCCATAACATAGCAGCCAGCGGTTTGAACTAACCACAAGCGATCAAGCCCCAGTGCAGAGTAGACGACATTTCGTTGTGTATATTAGGAAGGAAAACAAACTCAAGCAGAGAAGAGGAAATTACCTTCTTTGTGTATACTAGGAGTCCACGTCTCAGCACAGAGTGAACGACATTACGTTGTGTATATTAGGAAGGAAAACAAACTTGAGCAGAAAAGAGGAAATTACCTTCTTTGTGTATACTAGGAGTCCACGTCTCAGCAAAGAGTGAACGACATTACGTTGTGTATATTAGAAAGAAAAACAAACTTAAGCAGAGAAGAGGAAATTACCTTCTTTGTGTATACTAGGAGTCCACGTCTCAGCAAAGAGTGAACGACATTACGTTGTGTATATTAGGAAGAAAACAAACTTAAGCAGAGAAGAGGAAATAACCTTCTTTGTGTATACTAGGAGTCCACGTCTCAGCAAAGAGTGAACGACATTACGTTGTGTATATTAGGAAGAAAACAAACTTAAGCAGAGAAGAGGAAATAACCTTCTTTGTGTATACTAGGAGTCCACGTCTCAGCAAAGAGTGAACGACATTACGTGGTGTATATTAGGAGTCCAAGCCCCAGCACAGAGTGGACGACATTACGTGGTGTATATTAGGAGTCCAAGCCCCAGCACAGAGTTGACGACATTACGTTGTGTATATTAGGAGTCCAAGCCCCAGCGCAGAGTGGACGACATTACGTTGTGTATATTAGGAGTCCAAGCCCCAGCGCAGAGTGGACGACATTACGTTGTGTATATTAGGAGTCCAAGCCCCAGTACAGAGGACGACATTACGTTGTGTATATTAGGAGTCCAAGCCCCAGCGCAGAGTGGACGACATTACGTTGTGTATATTAGGAGTCCAAGCCCCAGCGCAGAGTGGACGACATTACGTTGTGTATATTAGGAGTCCAAGCCCCAGCGCAGAGTGGACGACATTACGTTGTGTATATTACGAGTCCAAGCCCCAGTACAGAGGACGACATTACGTTGTGTATATTAGGAGTCCAAGTCCCAGGACAGAGTGGACGACATTATGTTGTGTATAATACGAGTCCAAGCCCCAATACAGAGGACGACATTACGTTGTGTATATTAGGAGTCCAAAGTCCCAGGACCGAGTGGACGACATTACGTTGTGTATATTACGAGTCCAAGCCTCAGTACAGAGTGGACGACATTACGTTGTGTATATTAGGAGTCCAAGTCCCAGGACAGAGTGGACGACATTACGTTGTGTATATTACGAGTCCAAGCCTCAGTACAGAGTGGACGACATTACGTTGTGTATATTAGGAGTCCAAGTCCCAGGACAGAGTGGACGACATTACGTTGTGTATATTAGGAGTCCAAGCCCCAGTACAGAGGACGACATTACGTTGTGTATATTAGGAGTCTAAGCCCCAGTACAGAGGACGACATACGTTGTGTTATTAGGAGTCCAAGCCCCAGTACAGAGGACGACATTACGTTGTGTATATTAGGAGTCCAAGCCCCAGCACAGAGGACGACATACGTTGTGTATATTAGGAGTCCAAGCCCCAGTACAGAGGACGACATTACGTTGTGTATTATAGGAGTCTAAGCCGCAGCACAGAGGACGACATTACGTTGTGTATATTAGAAGTCCAAGCCTTAGGACAGAGTGTACGACATACACTGTGTATATAAGGAGTCCAAACCCCAGCACAGAGTTGACGACATACGTTGTGTATATTAGGAGTCCAAGCCTCAGTACAGAGGACGACATTACGTTGTCTACGTTAGGAGTCTAACCCTGGTACAGACAAACAATATTCTATTTTTTCACGTTTACAATAATTCATCTTCACGTAAGGGTACAGAATGATCTTAAGAAAATTAGTAGCTTCTGTAAAAGCTGCAATCCTTGCAGAACCAAGAGACGATTTCAATGTGGTTGATCGCTGCAGGCAGCTGTTTTATTGGCAAGGTAAGCGAAACATGACCAATCATTAACAGAACTAACGGTAAGCAGAGAATAGACGATGCCGAGACGATGTAAAGGTCTAGAAAAATATAAATGTACCTCAAGGCTGGAAGGATTTAATGTATCATCTATGTACTTATAACATTTGGATTTTAATTGTTATTTTAAAAAAATGATCAACACGAGTTATTATCAGTTTCAAAACCAATTGGGGATTTTCTATGATTATCTTCAACTTGACGAACAATCTTTGCTTACAGGTTTCTGGCATGACGAAGCCGAACCCAACCTTGAGCTCTACCTGAAGTATTTCAACCCTTGGTGGGCACACCTGGTTGTCAACCATGCTGTTCTTCGTCTCGCGCTACGATTATTTCGCTGGTTCAACCCTAGGTTCTTAATGATCTCATATACAGTTCAGGTCTTCTACCTATTCCCAACAGGAATGTATTTGTACAGAGACAATGTTTTCGACGTTGTGACAAACTTTTTTGGCGTTATCGCATTGGGTCTACTATTAATAGTTTTTGCCGCTATATTCTTTCAGCCCAAAACAGTGCACAAAGTCTTTGCCTATATGGATGCTATGTTTGAACATACGAATTTTGACAACAAGAAGCAGAAGCAAATATATATGTACACACGTTCAGTGTGCCACAAAAGCATGAAATATTTGCATCTACCTGTTACCGGCTTAATGTGTTTCGTGGTAACTTTGGATAATTGTTTCCATTTGCTACCAGAAAGAAGATTTCCTCTCAGGTAGGTGCAGAGAGAATGTCTCATAGTTTTACGGGTTATACTAGGGGTACTATATGTTGTTTTTTTTGTATAATTGTGTCCCTTTTTCTAGAGAGTGGTTTCCTTGGGACACATCATCGTCACCAGCTTTTGAAATCACTTTGTTCGTACGATGGCTGGAGATGATATTAACGATAATAATGTCGTCGACAACAGTGTCGTCACTAGTTATATTAATGGTTCTGGCCCGTACGCAGTTTCGAATTCTCAACAACAAACTGGATAATATCCGTTCTATTTCCATAAAAAGAATAAAGGCGAGGAAGCTGAAGGAGTCTGTTCGTCTGGCAGAGGACACGGTTGTGAACATCGAGTTCGAACATAGCCAACAGGTTTTACTGCCTGGCCAGGTACGGCGAGGTGGTCAGCTCAGAGCTGAACCAGCTGCTCGTAGTACAAGAAGTGTTGATAGTTTGACATTGCTAAGACCCCTTTATGACGTGTCTGATCTTGATTCGTGTTGTGATTGGGAAGGTTTAGAGTCTGAGTCGCCAAGTGATCAGGTCAAAACTACACCAGCTGCTCTCAGTGGGAGCAGTACTGATAGTGTGGCCTTGGTCAACCAACTGCATGAAGCGGGTGGTTTTTGCTCAGGAATAGATGAAATACATTTACATGATGTAGCTCAAGATTCGGTTGTCACAGCAGCAAATGAATTGAAAGGCACATCTGCTTTAGAACTAGATAAAGAAATGCTGAAGGTTCTGATCGAAGATATTCAACTCCATGTGAAACTGATCAGGTAATGGGAAGTTAACCAATGTTTGTTTAATTATTTATATTTAAAAGTGTTATTAGGAATCAATATTTAATTGTTTCATTGTTTACAGATATGTTCATGTTTACGGGCTTTTTAGCAATGTGCCCATGATGGCAGTGTACATAGCAAACCAATTGTTACTTGGAGTGTCTTTTCTATTAATTACCGAGGTTAGTTCATTGAAAATTACCATACATATAATTATCCAAAAATCATAGTAACGCCATCATCAATAAGTGCTTCAAAAAAGGTGTCACTGCAAACATGCCCACATTAGTTTTTGTGAAGAATAAACAAATTAACCCCTTTATTTTTCACAAGGACTTAAGCAAGTGGCTACATTAACAAATAGCCTACAAATATCATTATCCGGTATCCCATGGTTTATAATAAACCTTTTTAACACGAGTTTTTACTGTTTATTGACAGGCTAACGAAAACAATGGGATTCTAATCTCGATTCTAATATTCTGCTCCATGCAGATACCAATTGTTTACCTTCTGATCAACAACGCAGCACAGGGTGTCACGGATGAAGTAAGTATGGACCGATGCTAGTAGAAGTATGGCCACCCGTAATGCCTCTATGCTACCAATGTTAATCTCTGAAACTCATGTACTTTTTTCTCAGATACTATCCAACTTACAGAATTCAAATTTCTTGGATACTCTTATACATTTGGGTTCTATACTTTAAAGAGGGCTTTTCAGAAAATAAGTTATGGTTAATGTGTTATGAATTTGTTCTTAAATGTATATTTTTTGTATATTTTGTCTACATTTCTTAACATGAATGAGTTCATACTTTATATTACTGTTATTTCTAGATGTATCTAAAAAACACTTCTTTAAAAAACATAGTCACAGTAACTCGTGAAGAAGACCCATAATTGGTGGGTAGGTTTCCATGCTTTCGTGATCCCAAGAGCTATGCTGAGTGAAGCGAATGCTTCTCGTATAGGGCCCCATAGCTAGACCTGTCAAGGTGGAGATGCCAGACGAAAGGCAGTCCACGTTCTCACCTCTCAATATTTCCACCCCTTTACGTCCTAATTGTCCCTTTCCTCCAAACAACTTCCGTCCTCATATGATCAGAATTGTCGAGTACGTCGTTAAACAACAAAGTAATCAATCAATACATAAGTAGTTGCCTTTGGAAAAGGTAATAGGCTTTTTGCAAGCCAGCAGAATTTAAATGAAATATGAATTGAACTGATGGAAAAACCACAGGTTTTTAACAAATAATGTTGCTGATATATGAGAGAAAAAGTTGCAACCA
Organism: Isoperla grammatica; assembly: GCA_945910005.1. NCBI lineage: Eukaryota > Metazoa > Arthropoda > Insecta > Plecoptera > Perlodidae > Isoperla > Isoperla grammatica. Next base: position 70,392,226 of record OX246738.1, read on the forward strand.
TGGAGACTTCCACCAGTTCAATTAATCTTTTGACGTCACCTGTAGAATGATCATTTGCTCTCACCAAAGCGGCAGAACTTCCACTGTGCCAAAACTTATAGGGGGTATTCTCGTGACGTCACAACGATGTGTGTTGCCATATTTTCAACTGTCAAAAGGAGACAAAAATATGCTTACCATAAAACATGAGAATTTTAGAACCTTTATCTCCTGCTTAAGTTTATGAAAATGATTATTACATGCCATTGTAAACGACTTAAAGAGTAAAAGAGACAAATGAGTATATATATATATATATATATATATATATATGTCAATAAAATTAAAATAATTGCGGGTTATTCCGCCACGTCCTACCTCCATATTGTGCCGACGTTTCAGGAACCTTATGGATCCATAAGGTTCCTGAAACGTCGGCACAATATGGAGGTAGGACGTGGCGGAATGACCCGCAATTATTTTAATTTTATTGACATAAATCCTGGCCACGAAAGCTTTAGTGTTGTAATATATATATATATATATATGTGTGTTAAGTTTCAAATTCTCACGGCTATATGTCAAATAATTGTTTTTTGGGGTATTGTCACGTGAGTTATAGAATGAGGGTTCTGACTTACCCCCTCCATCCCGACGTTTCGATGTAATATCATACATCCTCTTCAGGGGTTCCACCGAGTCTACTGCCTCCCGCTCGGCCGGTCGGAGTGGAGATTCGACCGGCCGAGCGGGAGGAAGTAGACTCGGTGAAACCCTTGAAGAGGATGTATGATATTACATCGAAACGTCGGGATGGAGGGGGTAAGTCAGAACCCTCATTCTATAACTCACGTGACAATACCCCAAAAAAACAATTATTTGATATACATATATCTATATCTATAGAGAGAGAGAGTTTATATATTCAATTAATAACAAGAAACAAAAGTTAGCGAACAGTTGAATGTGCACCAAACGCTACCAACAAACGCAAATGTGCACCAAAAACAATCATTGTATAACAATGAGCTACGGATCAATGTCATTAGAAATATATAATATATATCACGTCTCAATTAAGAAGGCTGTGACACCACCGGGCGAACAAATAATCTGTTGCTATGTTGCTATGCAACTACATTGTTGTATATTTCTTTGATTGGTGCATATTATGTTTGTCTGAAACAAAACACGATGGCATTGCTATTGTGGGATTCGAGGCTTGTGCTATTTACATAATTGTGAATACATCTGCCCGTAGGCCAAGCTCACTCTTCTGCGCGTAGGCCAAGCTGACTCTTCTTTTGGTCCTATACGGAATCGAGATCGGATCCAGAAAACGTATTATTCTGTACATTGAACACGGCATTTTAATTTCAGCATGACGCAGTGTGTGAGTGCATCTATAGCTGTGATTGGTTGGAGGCCTCGCCGAGCTTCAAGAAGTCCATGCTCGTCATCATGAGCCGAGCCAACGTCCCCCTGGAGATGAAACCCACGGGCCTGGACCCGCTTTCACGCAGGAATTTCGGTCAGGTTAGTGACGTCATTAGATACCAGTACGAATATTTCATAAGAGAACTTTCAATCAGATGAAACAATCCTACAAAATTTCCTATGGTCGATTATTAAATCAAAATATTCACTGTTAGATTACTTCGGGATCGAAGAATCAGACAATGAGGACACAGATAGGCTAATTACCAGCATGATTAATGGGAAACTCGGCCTCAGTATTGTCAAAGAGGACATATCCCGTTCGCACCGTATTGGATCAAATGCAGGCCAAACTAGCTCCTCTCGTAATCCTAGGCCTAGGCCTATCATTGTTAGGTTCGTTAGCTACCGCACACGTAGCATGGTGTTCGAGAGGAAAAGAAAACTAGCGAGTACTGGCATTGTAATTAGGGAAGACTTAACCCAGCGTCGCAAGGAGGTCCTGCAAGCAGCCGTCACCGAGTTTGGGTATAAGAACGTCTGGACGCGGGATGGGGTAGTTCTATAGGGAACCAAAGTGGGCGTTGACTGGTTCACACGCGTCTCCCGATCCTATCTAAATAAGCCGTACTAGATTTTTCGTAAGCGCTACCGCCTGTACCAGAGAACGTACAAGAAGCAAATGCACATTCTAAGAAACTGTGAAGTTTCCTCTTTACAGTGATATAAAACACTTTTATTAATCTCAAGTTTATATAGGTATACTTTCGAGTTGAAGTGAGCGCTGTTTGTACAGTGCAGTGTTGACAAATCTCAAGTAAAAAAACCTATGCATATTTTTATAGCCTACGACCGTGATAACAACTTGCACTTGCATAAGCAATGTGTCTACTGTTGCCAAAATTGTCAAGTACAATAATGTTTCATGGAAATGCCAAAAATATGTTTAAAATTGTATGTTATTGCAACCCGTGAAAACAATCTGGCAACCGCGCTCGGTCGGCAGCCGCCGAGTCCGCCTAATTTGGTGGTATTTTCGACACATTCACACACATATCTCGTACTCATTTAAATTTGGGCTACGTTCAGTAACCACCTGATAGATCATATTGAGCAGTATAAACTGTCGAATAATGTGATGTAATTTGTTTTCATAACTTTTGCGTGTATCAAAAGATACAGCGAGTTACATTTTCGTTCCATGCTTACTCTTATGGACGCGCGGACCAGTGTGAGCCAAAAACCTTCCCGCCTTCAAAACTTTGGTTCCCTATGGACCGTCAACAATAGGAAATCTTCCGCGACCTCACTGAAAGAGTTGAACGCGAAGACTGCGGGAAGTGAGAGAGCTGGCAACACTGTTACGGTAGGACCGAACGCTCCTACCCGCCCTACTGGCTCGTGGTCTATGCCTACTGACCGGGGCCGCGGCCGAGGGCGCTAGAACCAAAGCTTAGACCAGGGACCGTCAAATAGCGGACCGCGGTCCGCATGCGGACCGCGAAGTCCCTTGGTATGGACCCTGAACTGTATTTTCAAACCCAAAGACCAAGCTGTTTGCCTCCACTGTATTTGCTCTCAAATTAAAAATTATTCCGGTCGGCTGAATATTCCCCGAAAAGGATGAAAAGCTATTGACATGGGCATTTCAAATATACCTTCAATTTTTTGTATACCTTCTTTGTTGGACACATACTGTTAGGCAGCCCTTTGGCCAACAGAACACGACGAGGGTGGACATTACTGGTTGTTTAAGTTGGCGTATATACTCAGAAACTAATTCATGTGGGTGTAAGTTCTGGGATGTTATTGGTCATCCAGCATTAGTCTGTCACGTGTCCGCTAAAATTAAACCCCACAAAAGGGGTTCTTGAGTTCGTCAGTGGTCAGTTCTTTGCCGTGTCTTTGTCAAGGAGCTTGATGTGTTAGTTGTGGGTGTTTTTATTCGAGTGGACAGTGTGTTTCGGCCGTTTTAGTTAGCGCCCGTGTTAGTGTTAAGTGAGTGTTGGTGACGAATGTAGGTTAATATATTAAACACGTGTGTTAAAACAATAGTATGGAGCCTAAAAAACGTAAGGTAGATAGTGAAAATAGATCGTTTTGTGCGGATTGGACTGAGAAATACTGTTTTATTCTTGTCAATAAAACCACGCCAAACCCCAGGCCATTGTGTTTAATATGTCAAGAAACCGTTGCAATTATCAAGAGTGGGAACATCAAAAGACATCACGAAACCAAACATAAGGATTTTATAAATAAATTCCCTATCGGAAGTGACTTACGAAGAACAAAAATCGCCAGTCTTAGTGCGTCATACACAAAGAGTTCACAAATCATGGTAAGATCGATGACTGATCAAGAGCGATCTGTTGAAGCCTCACTACGAGTATGCTGGGTTCTAAATAAGCATCAAAAGCCATTTAGTGACGCGGACATTGTAAAAACGTGTATGAAAGAAGCAGCAACAGCTCTTTTTGGAGATAAAAAAGAAATCGTAGAAGCAATCAATAAAATTCCACTATCCGCCTCAACAACAATACGTCGCACTGAAATTCTCGCCTCGGAAAATTTCAAATCTTTACTTCACTCATTGCAAACGAGTGATTGCTTTGCATTTGCTGTCGATGAATCATGCGACATTAACGATACGGCTCAGTTGAGTGTTTTTGTACGATTTTTTGATAAAAAATCCCAAGCATTCACAGAAGAGTTGTTAGCACTGTTGCCATTAAAAGATCGCACCAGAGGAGAAGATTTGTACCAAGCTGTTGTTGAGTTTTGTCAATCATCTGACATAAAACTTGAAAACATAATTTCAATCACAACAGATGGGGCTCCTGCAATGGTTGCGAAAGAAAGGGGTCTAGTTTCAAGAATGAAAACTGTCAACAACAATTTACTCTCATATCACTGCATTATTCATCAGTCAATACTGTGTGCGAAGTTGAGTCCCGAATTGAAGACGGCAATGGATAAAATAATGAAGCTAGTCAACTTTATTCGAGCTCGATCGTCACTCCAACATAGGCAGTTCAAGGCGTTTATGACCGAAATCGGGGCAGAGTATGACGATCTTTTGTTACACAACAACGTAAGATGGCTGAGTAAGGGGCTCGTTTTGGAGAGGATGTGGCCTGTAAGGCGTGAAATAATGGCGTTTCTCTCTACTCTCCCAGATAAGAATGCGACAGCGTCAGATCTACTTACATACCTTCAAAATGAAGAAGAAATGGCAAACGTAGCGTTTATGGCAGATATATTTGGTCACCTAAACAAACTTAATCTCCTGCTGCAGGGCAAGGATAAGCTGGTTAATAACCTTATAATCAGCTGCAAAGCCTTTCGTCGCAAACTCGATTTGTTTCAGCAAGATATCGACGGAGAGCGTCTTCATTTTCCAACACTAAAAGTTCACATTGACGAAAGTGACGCAGATATAGACATTGCCTTTTTTCAAAGTTTTCTACAGAGATTGAAAAAAGAGTTTGACTCACGTTTCGAAGATTTCAAAAATCTAGAATGCGTTGCTGATATGTTGACACCATTTAGTCTTGAACCTAATGGAAAATGGTGTGAAGATGCCTCCAAATTATTTCAGGGGAAAAAGAGAGAACTCCAAACTGAGATAATTGACCTTCAAGAAGACGTGGAACTTAAATACAAATTTGAAAATTGCTCGCTTACGGAGTTTTGGGGTAGATTTGTTAGTGATAGCAAATACCCAAACTTGAAAATGCTAGCCCTGACGTTAATGACCATGTTCGGTTCAAGCTGGATCTGTGAGTCAAGTTTTTCAAAAATGAACTACATAAAAAACAAATTTCGATCGAACTTGAGTGATGCGCATCTCCAGGATGTTCTTAGAATAAGTTGTACGCAGCGAGATGTGGACTTTCGTAAACTGGCCCAAGACAAGAGGTGCCACTTTTCCCACTAGCCATGCAACAACGTCCTTTAAAAGGGGGGATGCCTCGGACCCCCGAGAACTTCTAAATTTGGTAAGTGGACCTTTAATCATATTAATTGGTGGCCCCTGGCTTAGACTATGTATACTTGTACTGCTACTCCTATTACAACCAGCAAATTCATTGTCAGAAACCCAATACCAACACGGTCTTGAGACACCTTTGTTGTCTACTGGGAGGGCGTCATCGGACACCAATGACCAAACACACAGTTTGTTGTCATATTACATGGAACTTGTTTACTTTACTTCAAGCTTCGCTTGCGTACATTTAGATTTAATTTTAGTTGTATTGGTAATTGTACAATCTGTGCAATATATACCAGCTTAATATAATAATTAATTAAAAGTCACATTAAATAGGGAATAACAATATTACCTTTAGCTCAACGGCTAACACTAACTTGTTTTGTAACTTGTAACTTGTTGAGTAACTTACTGATTTTATTTTTTACATTTAACTTGTCATTGTATTACTAGGTACAGACAATATAAATTATATTTGCTAGGTGTATAAAAATAATATATATTTTAATAGCTAATAGCTCACATGCCAGACGAATCCTCATGTAAGCCTAACATAGCCGTAATCAATGTCATGAACGATGATACATTTTACAGAGACTTCGATATGTCCTAAAATGACAGCAATCGTATCAGTAATTTTATTGACATACCCCAACTAGCACATCTAATTTCTCCTAGCTCAGATTTTAACTTAATCCATTTTATATACGGAGTTTAAGAAAACACTTCAACGAACTTATGGTTTTATTACAAGATATAAATATACCCCTAGACGTAATTATTCTATCTGAAACACATCTTAGTGAAAATGCAGAAATGAATTTAAAATGCCAGGATATTTGTGCTATCACTCTCCCGCTAATTTTTCGATTTGTGACGGTATATCAGTATTTATTCTCGAAAGTCTGATGGATATTCAAATTATGCAAATTGCAACAATAACCCAAGCAAACAGTTTGAGTATTAAATTCTCGAAAGAGAAAGACGAATTTAATATACTGGCAATCTATAGGTCCCCATCTAGCAATTTATCAAGCAATTTATCTTTGAACTACAGTCATCTATACCAACCCTAACAGAACAAGCACAATATCCTTATTGGGGACTTGAACATTAACATTCTTAATGAACCTAACAAGCACGAAAATATTGCAGAACCGGATTACCACAATACCTTATCTAGTAATGGATACCTCTCATACATAAATTCCCCCACCAGACGTACCTCTAAATCGAGTAGCTGCATTGATCACATTTTTCTCAACACGAAAGAAGAAGATGAGTTTCAGGTTGGAATTCATAGTCGGCCCCTACACCTAGGGGCACCCATTGTTGCTATGGATTTGTTTTGTTTATGGGAAATAACATGGAAACAACTGTTACTGTGGTAACAATGGGCACCCCTAGGTGTAGAGGCCGACTATGAATTCCAACTGAGAACGGACCACTTTCCAGTATTTATCTCCAGGTCAAGCAACAAATGTAATGCCGCCGCTCCTAAAGTTCAGGACGTCAAGGAACCGAATCGTATCATTAACTACCAAAAATTACGGTGTAACCTGGAGCAAGAAGATTGGCAAAGTATACTAGAGTCAAACGACGCAAATCTTGCCACAGACAAATTTACTGAAATAGTTAAGGTTCACGTGCATAAATCCACTGAACAACAAGCCAAACCTTATTCTAGACAATATAAAATAAAACCGTGGATAACTACAGGAATTATTGCTGCAATAAGGATGCGCGACCTATTAAGCCGAAAAGTCGCAAAAAATCCATCTGACACGGAATTAAAAGCAACATACACGTCATACCGCAATAAAATTAGCAGCCTCGTAAAAATTGTGAAAAACTCTTACTATAAAGCTAAAATTATAGAATCAAGTGGAAAGGTGGCTCGAACGTGGAGAACTATTAACGAAATAACGAATGCAAATAGTAAACCCCGTGCGATCGTTGAATTAAATACTAACGTAGGCTTAACAAAATCAGAGGACAACCCTTAATTGATAGCAGATACCTTTATTGAATTCTTTGGCAATGTTGGTAGTAATCTCGCTAGAAAAATACATACCAACAAAAATTCTTATCATACAGCGGGCTCTAAGCTGTACTACCAAATAGTCACCCTGCAATGACCAAAACAGTGAGAGCATCCCTTTACATGACGCCCGTTACTCCTCAGGAAATTACAAAATATATGCTGACAATGAAGTGTTCCTCTGCCTCTGGAATGGACAATATAAGAACAACCAGTCTAAAAAATATATACAAACAGATTCTATTACCTCTGTGTGATATATTTAATCTATGTTTTACATCTGGAGTGTTTCCTACCAAATTCGAAAATTCCATTATAATCCCAGTATTTAAGTCTGGTGATAAGAAAGATGCTACAAATTACCGACCTTTATCTCTTCTCACTAACTTTTCAAAACTTCTCGAAAAATGTATCAAGTTCAGAATTAACGGTTTCTTGGATAAACATAAAATCCTATCCCCAAATCAATTTGGTCTTAGAGAAGGACTGGGCACCCAAGATGCAATGCATCACCTTACCTCCGCGGTGTACAGTGGTATAAATCAAAACAAAAAACAACAAGCAGTATTTTTAGACTTAGCAAAAGCGTTTGACATAGTCTCACACCCAATCTTAAAGTTAAAACTAGAAAAATGCGGTATACGAGGTACGGCCCTTAATTTAATAAATGACTATCTAATCGACAGAAAGCAAAACGTAAAAATAAACAACGTGCTAAGCAACCCCCTTCCACTAACATATGGTGTGCCGCAAGGTACAGTACAAGGTCCCCTTTTGTTCATAGTATTTATTTATGATTTATGTAGCCTCCTGATTAAAGGCAAAATAACCACGTTCGCAGATTACACAGCAGTCATATTCGAGGGTATTAGCTGGAGTGACGTGCAAAAACTAGCGGAAGCTCAATTGGAAATAATCAAGAATTGGCTAGACAATAGGGAACTAACCGTTAATCTGTCTAAAACTGTGTATGTAACATTTTCTGCAAACAAAACAGGGCAACCTGTTAACATGACTCAAAAACTTCATTCAGACGATTGTCTCCTTTCATCTCGCATCTGCTCCTGCACAACTATTGTCAAAAAATATAGTATTAAATACTTAGGTATAGTAATTGACCAACACCTTAGATTCCGTTTATAAATTCTACAAGCTACGAGGCATTTTGACTTTTCCAACTTTTAAGACAGTATATTTTGCTCTTGTCATCCTATATTATGGTTTTCTAGTTTGGGGGTGTGCTTATCAAGCCCACTTGTCGAGACTGGAAATAATGCAGAAATTAATTCTAAAAGTCATGTTACATAAATCTAAACTATACCCAACGAGTGAAGTTTTTAAAGACACGCAAGTGTTAACGGTAAGAAAATTGTACTTCAAAGTGACTGCGCAGTATGTTCGAGCGCACAAAACTCTTTTTCAAAGTATTACTCATGACAAGGATACCATAAGTAAAACACATAATAAACTATTCCTTCCACTAGTTTCGAAAACATTGCTCCAGAAACACATTCGTTATCTCGGACCCAAATTATACAACTCTCTTCCAACAATAATCAAAATATCTGAAACTAGATTCCAATTTTAAAAATACCTAATATCATTTTTATTAGGCACATCTGATGAGGTAATAAACCCGATACTAGGCATAAAAGGGGGTTAATCACATAGAATTCTTGAAATTCCTAAACCATATTTTCTACTACCCAAGTACATAAATTACTGCTATGTTAGGTTGTAGGTTACTGCTCTGTTAGGTTAGGTTACTGCTCTGTTAGGTTATAGGTTACAGGAAATAATTATGTTATTCTTCACTTTCTTTTCACGTTCCCTTTGTAGGTTAGATTTAAACAATGTTTAATGTCTTATTATTATTCTTGTATATTCTCACATAGTATACTTATTTATTTTAAGTAAGTTGCTGCAGTTATGTAGAGAGCTTCCAATGCACAAGTATACTCTACTTCTATTGGAAGTTCTCTGCAACTGTATTCCATACTATGTACAAATGTGTATTACATGGCAAAATAAATACTACTACTACTCTTTTCCGGCCTAACCCATGTTAAAAACGAATTCTGACGGGAAAACTTTCTTTCTTTTGCTTCGAAAATGTCCAAGGCAGAAACAATATTTCACACCTCAGAAAATTAGAGTTATATTTTATGCTGGCATCACGTGGGGGCCATTATGAGTTACTCATTGCTTGTTTACATTCGTTCTGTCACATAGAATAGAAGACACATAGGTTTTCCAAGAAATATCACAGATTTAAGCCGAATATTGTTTATTGTTTGTACAAAGATATACAAAACCATGCATAATTGTACAAAACTACACATAATACATATGGTACTAATAATACATGATACAAATAATACACAAGATACATATATATAATACAAATGAAGTAACACTTGATATTACTATACTATACCTACAATGTTTTTGTTAAATACTGCATACTGCAATAATGACAAATACTATCTACATACTACAATTTGTTCTGGTATTTACTATAACTTTACATGTGTGTCTTTGCATAAGATATTTAAGCCTAGCCCATCGTTTTTGTAAATTTGTATTCAAAAACATTAAGAATTTGATATTTTGTTCTATTTACTGTCATCCTTTAAATAATCATTTAAAGAATAGTAGCTTTATCTTATAAGAATTGTTCTACTTTATGTTTAAAATTATCAATAGACGTCATTATTGTCATTTCTTTGGGTATTTTGCTAGATAATTTAATTTCCATATAGTTAGAATTAAATTTAGCTAGCTTACTAGTATGTTGTTATACATGAAGGCCATTATACTGTCTTGTTTGGTGTGAGTGAGTTTCATAATTTTTGTCAAGCAAATGAAAGTTTTGTTTAACGAATAGGACTGATTTCAGAATGTATATACAGAATAAGGTAATAATCTTAAAATTTTTAAGAAAGGTTGGAAGTGAGTTCTTGGGTGTGCCTTAGCTATAGTTAAAATAGCCCTTGTTTGAATTTTAAACACTGAGTCATGGTGTACAGAGTACAGACTGTCCCCAAAATTCAGTCCCGTATCATCTTACCGGGCTTTCAAAAAGTGTAAAATAAACTAGTTTTGCTGTACTAACATTTGTTGAGTTTCTAATTAATCTTATTGAATAACATGCCGAGTTTAATTTACCTACTAACACAGTTATATGTTTATTCCACGTTAAGGCTTCATTCATAAAAATCCCCAAGAATTCGATGTCCTGCACCCTTGAGATTGTGTCGGTAGTTTTGCCATTTAATTTAATTGAAAGTTCATCAATTGGTTCTAAGTACCTCGACTTTTGTGTAGAATGAAAGTGAATTAATTTAGTTTTGGAGGAATTTGGGATACATTTATTACTTATAGAAACCAATTTATGCATGGAGTTATCCTTTCTGTTGCTTTTACTATTAATTCATCCTTTGACGGTGCATAGATTAACAAGAAAGCGTCATTTGCAAAACGTTCGATGTCATCTGTACTAATTAGGGAAGATCGTTTATGAAAATATTGAAGAATAGTGGCCCTACTATGGGTCCTTGAGGAACACTACATGTGTTTAGTAGTCTTTGAGATACGATTTTTGTTTCATTACTCTTTGTGTCAATTGTTATTAATTCTACGTATTGATATTGTTATGGTTGCTTCATGCACACCGTGCGGAATCTCAAATCATGTACTTTAAAGCGCAATAAACTCGGAAATACTTACAGGCCAACACACCGGCCTTCACATCTGCTGTCACTTTCCCAGCCCCCCACCCAAAACTGACGTTTCCAAGGACAACTAAACCAAAACAAGAATTTTTCTGGCATCACAGTCTTCTCAGGCGAACCACAACTAACCAAGGTCTACTTGATTGCCGCCTAGCGGCTATCAAGAAGACCTTGCAACAAACAACAACACAACAACAACACATCTTCGTAACAATGTCTTTTACTCAAATATGACTTTGTTAGCTCTAACGCTACCCCCGAATACCATAAGACTGAAGGCTCTCAAGAAGATTTTGATGATCAATACAATCTTAAGCTTTAGATAGGTCGTAAAAAACTCCTTGGGTTTGATCTTTTTTTTCTAGAGCATTCACAAATTTTACCAGAAGCCTATTTATTGCGGTGCACGGTTGATTTGTTCTTACTTAACCCACTTTGGTTGTCTGAAAAAAATGATGTTTTGCCTCAAAGAAAATTGAATCTTTTATGAAGAAGTCTTTCAAAAATCTTTGAAATTGCTGGAAGGAGGGCAATTGGCCTTTAGTTGTCCTTTTTGGTATGATCACCTTTTTTATAAACTGGATTATTTTCTCAATTTTAAGTTTATCAGGAATATTTCCAGTAGATATGCTGTCATTAAAAATTAATTTTAGGGGCTTTGCTATGAATGGAATGCATTTATTTACCAGCACCATTGGTATTTCATCTAATTCAAAAGAAATTTTATTATTGAGGGATAATAAAAAATTGTAAAATTTATTTTCATTTCTATCTTTCATGAAAAATGATCCTAGTGCACACTTTTGAGTTTTATTAAGATGGTCTTTATATGTTTCATATTGGAGGTTCCGGTCTAGGTTTAGGTTCATGTTTATAGATTGATGTGTGCAAGTACAAGTTCAAGAAAATGATAACTAATGCAAATAATTGTCTTCCAACAGAGTTGACGCGTTCTTATTTTGTTTTCAGTTGTTTGAAAACAGTTGAAATGCCAATCAAAGGACATCTGCAATATTGCAACAATGAAGTGTCGGAAGAATGTAAACAAATATTTACAGAGTACCTCAGTATAATTTACTCCTAGCGGAGTAATTGCGAAGCGCAAAGTAAGGTCATTGAATGAGATCCAAAATTGCCATTTTGGATCCAACTACAAAAATCGCTTTATTATTTGAATAATCCTCACCAATAATGTGAACTTACGCGTAAAGTATTTCCTTTGAAAATATAAATAGACTGTGAAGACAAAATCTCATAACAAATTATTTTGCCTTTTAAGCCCATAATTTGTTTTGTCAGATCAATTCATTTGTTTTTCTGAATGATTTTCCCATTTGAATAACATGTGATTTTTAACATTATGGAAACAGGTTAGATGACCTTACTTCGCGCGCGCTGCGCGCGCGCTACAAGCGATCTAGTGGACCTTGAGTATAATATGCTCAGAATCGCCACCGAGCGATACCGGAAATATCTTGTGATTTAGGTTATGTAGGATGCTTACAAGATGGTGTATACAGATATTACTATTTAATACTTAAGACTCCGCCGGAGATGGGGGTATCGTGGATTTCGGTAGCGGGCTGAGGAAGAGGGGAAGACTTGTGGGCGTTCCTTTGTGCAAAGGACGACGCTATGACAAAGACAGAGAGAGAGACATTAATGCCAGTTCCCCCTGTGCCTCTCTCCAGAAATGTTAGGAGACCCTATGCGATAACAACTCAAGGTCGAGATACAAACAAAGAGCATATTGTGTGCATGCGCGGAAGCGAAGCTCAGTAGTAAAGATACAGGATTCTTGTAATAGTATTATTCTTCATATTTCTTGATAGTTTCGAGTAACTGGAAACAAAAAGCGTTGCTTATACATAATCGGTTTTAAACCGTTTATCTGTTATTCTATTTAGGCTATTATCTTAAATTATTTTATATATTATAAATATAATATAATACAATACAATACAATACAATACAATAAAATACAATACAATACAATACAATATAATATAATATAATATAATATAATATAATATAATATAATATAATATAATATAATATATTATAATATAATATAATATAATATAATAAATATAATATAATATAATATAGTATAATATACTATAATAACACAGGTCTTTTCTCGGCCGGTAGTAGCCGCGCGTACCGGTAAAAGGCGTCAACTTCACCCCTATAGCCCTAGCCGGCTGGTTTTCTACGATTAGCATACCTAGAAAACTCAGTTACATACATTGTCACTGCATGAACTAATTTAACAACACACTTTTCATATACTTCGTGTCCCATTCTTATTTACATGTTAATTACGAAAGCATATAACAAATTCATTTAGCCCTTTGAAATAATTTGCCAATATTGACTTCATTGGTAATTTGTCATGTGATAATTGATAGATAATACGTGCGTTCGAAAATAGCAATTTCAGGAAATATAAATCATAATTCATAAGTAAATACTAAAGAATAGAACGTAGTGAATAATGCATCTCGTGATGCATGATGAGCGTACCAGTAAATTCTGATAATTACATCTGTCACCAAGAAACCTTTTTCATTTTATTTCCTTTTTCTGGTCAACTATATTACAGTTGTTGAATCAATTTTAAAATTGATTGTTTCTTGTCACACGAACATTGAAAATGCGAGAAAAATGTACAATTAATAACTAGGCGTACTTCAAATATCAGTTTGAAATACAATTTGTGACTATCTTGGATGAGCGTAGAAAGTACACATACGGTATAAGGTGCGTGACATTGTAGATTGTGTATTGTCTACGCTGAAACTTCGAAAAACCCAAAACCTGAGACAAATTTGTTTATTTTCTGCATAGTATTATTTATTCATAGTTACTGATATTATCAAGTTTAAAGTATTGTCTACAATATGTTTATCAACGTTTCATATGTATAGACATATTTAGATCCAAACTATAACGAGTTATGAGTGTAGGTTTTTATTACCTCTCTTGTACATAAATCTGTTTACCTTGATGCACTGACTATTTCCAACAATGATTTGCTCATAGGAGACAGCGTACTTTAATTTATATCTGGTAGTATGTTACAACAACCTGGTCGGGGGTGCTTCACTGGCGTCGAGTAATGTAAGGGTTCTCTTATATATTGATACATATCAAAAATTTAAAGAACACCATTATTGGCTAAAATCTATACTAATTCGTGCAGGGGTTTAGCAAAGGGACGATCAGCGTGCTCGCCCCTGCCCCCATAACCCCCCCCCCCCCCCCCCTCCTCCAGGCAGAAAAAAACGAAAACATTCAGTACGTATACGCTATGTTCATATGCCTTGTTTAAACTTGTCTGTATACGTGTCCAATGTCTCCAAATTAAAAACATTTTGCAGTTGTAAACACTGTAAAACATTCCAAGTCTAATGTTAGTGTACTGTAGAGCAAGAACAGCGCCTGCAGACGCCTCCGGAGCGCTGAGCCACAGCTACTGCTCAAACCCGGTCTAAGGGAAAATTACAAGTGAGACACCTCAAAGGTTTATTGTTTATGTAGCCTTTCTACGTACCAAAATTTGTCAATAAATCCAATTATTATTTTTTTTTTTTTTAATTTATTTATTTATTGGTCTTTAACGTCGTACTTTCTGTTTACAGAGTGTGCATTAGTGTAAACTACTCAATGTTAGTGAGGGGTGTTACGTTTATGTGTACTGTAACATCCTAGTCGAGCTTATGGACGGAAGCGATGAAGGAAAACGGGACCATTTACCAAAGTTTCAAGGTTGCGTGCGATGGAGTTGAGCGCAAGCGGCTGGGTGATGTGCCTCGTGGCCATGGGGGGGGGGGGGGGGGGGGGTTATGGAGGAGGAATAGGGCTGGCAATTGCGTCATACATAAAAGTCATCCGAGTCTTGAGCTAGAAAATACATATATATTTATTGCTGTTGATAGAATTCCTGCACAGATAGCCAGGGGCCAATAAAAGGTTGGAACGAAACTTTTTGGATGGGTCTCCCCGTATCGTGACCAGATGGCTAGGACTGAATTTCGGAACACTTTTTTTACCTAACCTAATGCAGGTGTAAACACTGTCGGAGGTCAAATGTTCGCTGAAAGTGAAACGGGGACAGTGGTTTTTAAGGGATTTTAATCCTCTTACTCGACATTTACATTTTTTAGATTTTTATTCCGTGGGGAGAATACAAATATCAATAGGATAATTGCTTCATTATAGAAGTAGCCTATTACTTTTAAAAAGAGCATTATACCTTTATGTACCCTGTCTACACTTCTCAATCACAAATCACAATTTACAATAACACTATATAAATGGTATAGGGGCACATGGTTATTAATACCTTATAATAATTGATAACGTAGCAGTAGCACTGAGGGTCAAATCCATGGTCGTGACTCAAGCCTTCCTCAACTCGGTCTCTCCTCAGCCTCGCTCAACCAGTAGTCACGGAACGGCATACCTTGTGGAGGGAGGGCTCTTGTGATTGGCGATTGGGCGAGGCTGAGGAGAGGCTGAGTTGAGGAAGGCTTCAGTCACAACTATGCATTTAGCAATAAGTGTTGATGCAATGCAATTTGCCAGACTATTTTTTCTAAAGATCTAGAAAATAAATGTCCATGATTAGCACATAAATCTGCAAAAATACTCAATACTCAAAAGTGAACTTTACGTTATCAATATTATCGGAACTGATTATATATAAATTAATAATATGCTTTGCTATACCAATATATCAACTGAATATACTGTTTGAGACATGAAAAATATGGAATGGGTTGGGCCTAATAATTATTAAATAATAAACACAATAATAATGATAGCACAAAAGTAAAAAATTCTTCTAACATTTGAAATACAACTTGATACAAATTCAATTAATCTCATTAGTTACAATTAAACATATTTTTCAGAAATGTTTACTTTTTAACACAATATCTCTTCTGGAAATAGCAAAGGCTTAAAACTCGTCCTGTGTATTTTAAAGTTCAGCGCGAAATTACATTTACCACTAACTGTTTGCCTTCACGTAATTTCGTTTTTTCTCGTTGAAAATTGTAATTTTTAAACGCAAATCAAAGACAATCGTGAATTTACCAATTTCGGGACAAAACTAAAAGGCGCCCCGAATTGTAACATTTCGGGACGCGGGACACTTGGGTCGATTCGGGACTGACCCGCATTTTTCGGAACGTCTGGTCACCCTACGGGTGCCGCCACTGTGAACACTGATAAAACGAATCTTAAATTTTATATTGTAACATTTACTTCAACAGAAACGATTGGTGGATGATTACCTTTCATTACTGCATTTGTCTGTGTCCGTAACAACGAATTTACCCGAAGAAGTGTTTACAATATCCTCTACTACTTTAATGTCAAATACACCAGAAGTTGCACAGTGACCGAGCTGTTGGCTACCGAGAATGGGGTCACACTTTCCTGATCAGTGACCCTAAAGAAATAAATAAAACGATTATGCATCATATAACCTTAACCCAAGAAACGTTTTCATTTCATTTTAACACTTCTAAAGGGTTATTTTCTGCACACAGCACAAATAACAGTCAACGATAGTGTAATGTGATACGCTTTTATGTAAATCAGGAATTTGTTTTCTTACTAGGCCGTAGTACCACAATAATTATGAAGATGTCTATCTATACCTGGTTGTACTTTCCACTTTCCAGCGGTTCCGTGAAGCCTCAGGAAGCCTTCTTTTTTTCCTTCTAGCCGTTAACTTGAGGCCTGATTTCCTTCCCATTATTAATTTCTCACTCACAGTTCAGGCCCTACACTATAACAATGGCACATTCTCTGCCGTGTTTGAAAACAACACGGAATAGCGGCAAATTTATTTAGATAACCATCATAGTAAAAAAAATCACTTACCAAAAGTGTGAAAGAAAATCAGTGATAATACACTAATATGGAATCACAAATCTACAATACACCGAATATAATAACAATGATCGAGAAAGACGCTTCCGTTAATTACTGCACTTCATTATTTTCTACGGGCACGATGTTATGTTCGTATGTCATCTGACAGCATGCGTTCGTACCGAGCACGTGGTAACAGACCGGCGGGGGAGGAAAAGGAATTACGTCGCGGACCAATCAGATTTCACAGCCTGCCGTCTGCGGGCGATGTCTGGCTTTCCAACGGAACGGACGAGGCGCGCGATCTCTTGAGCAATCATAGAACGACGATTATAGTAACTCACGTCACTCTTGCCTTTGTTTTGCCCTTTTTATTAGAATTTTGATGAAAACTATTATGGAATGATGCTGTATTTGATAGAGGAAGAATTACATTTCATAATCATGTTCGTAAATCTCCAAAAAGTACTAAAGCAAGAAAAATACGCAAAAAGGTCAATTTTAGTTATATTGACCTTGAAATGTACAGTAGCTGAGAAAAATAAATTAAAACGCGTCAAAATATTATTCTTTTATATAATAAAGAAAACCCTATGTAATTTTGTGCACTCATTTCTTAGTAATGCGTCACCAAACAGTCGCGTGCATAGCGGTTTCAAGTGTTTTCAACAGCAATTCTCATTAAAAATCATACAAAATATATTTCGATAGTAAAAATTTTTTCGTATCTGTACATAGCTATGTATTATATACAGTTATAACAAAATAGGTGCCTGATTACATTTTGTTACGTAATGTTAGCCGTAAATGAGCCAGAAAAATGACGTGTTTTGAGATTTTGATGTACTTTGATATCGAATTCCTATAATATTCCAATTAAAAATTAAAATTTGCATGTATAAAAAGATAGCTCATGTCTTCACTTGTTAATGGCAGAAAACTTTATTTAGTTTGGTCAAACAGTATACGAGAAAAGTGCACCCGAAAAATGTGATATTTCTACCGTCACCTCCGGTGGTCTCTTAAGGTATATCTTTTGGTTTAGGTCATGTACGATCATTGTGTACCCAATGATTGGATATATAATAGCACGATACTAACAAGATGGTGAATACACCAATTACTATTAATATATTGTGTTTTAGGTTATGTACGATCATTGTTTACCCAATGATTGGATATATAATGGCACGATGCTTACAAGCTGGTAAATATAAAATTTACTATGAATGCATTGAGTTTTAGGTGATGTACGATGTTTACAAGAAGGTCAATGCACTAACTACTATTAAATATTTTTATCTTGTGAGTTAGGTTATGTACGATACTTACAATATGATAAATACATAAATCACTTGTATTTAACCAGCCCACAGACTCCTACTTGATCGTGTTGGGCAGGTTTGTGTGCTTTGCTGATCCCGAGAGCTATGCCGGCGGAAGCGTACGCTTATGGTAGGCCCGCCCTTGCCAGACAGATCGAAGGGGAGAAATACGAAATGCCGTCCACATCCTCTCCTTCCCCCCATTTCCCTGTTTCTCGCCCATCACTTTTCCTGCCAGTCCTACTACTTGTCCCTTTCCTCCAAACATCTTTACCTTCATATTTCACCCACTCATCATCTCGATTAGCCAAGGTGCAAAAATAAGAACGTAAAATCCAAATATCAAATAAATTGTGTTTTAGGTTATGTGTGATGCTTATAAGATGATAAAAGAACTAATCAGTAATCACTAATAATTTTGTTCTAGGATATGTGTACGATGCTTACAAGATGGTGGATACACTAATCAGTAATCACCATTAACATGTTGTGTTCTAGGATATCTATACGATGCTTACAAGATGGTGATTACACTAATCACTATTTACATCTTGTGTTCTAGGTTTTGTACAATGCTTACAAGATGGTGAATACACTAATCACTATGTTAAAGTGATTCTACACCACGAGCTTTCTACGCACTTTTTTTGCCGCAGTAACTTATACTGGCAATATAGGCACTGAGAGTAGCCAATGAGCACGCCACTAAAATAATACGCAGTACGCCTGTGGACAGCGAGCATTTATTTCGTGTAGAACAATACCCAAAGATATTACAATATTCCCTGACCATACCTATCCAATTATTGTTATTATTGTTATTATTATTTTTATTATTATATTATTATTATTATTATTATTATTATTCACTCGATCACTAGACTCCAGACAGAGCGGACGTGTTTACGAGCTTCTCTGAGCGCTTGGTTAGTCATGTCGTTAACGTGTGCGATAGTGGATTGTAAAGATAAGTTGCCGAGTGATGGTGATTTTGTCGAGTGCTTTAACTGCAATAATAATTACCATTACGAGTGTGCGGGCGTAAGCCGAGCTACGCAAAAAGCTAAAGGGAGAAAGAGTAAGCAAGATTGGCGGTGTCGTGATTGCCGTTCATCAAAATCAGAGGACACATCATTGAAGGACATTGGGCGCGACGAAGGTGAGTTTGCTAAGCTTCTTTCCGAGTTCCGTGCTGAGTTTCGTGAGAGCTTTAATTCATTACGAGAAGAAATACAAGACATTAGAGACGAGTGGTCGTATGAATTAAGAGAGCTTAATTCGGCTGTTGTCACGTTAAAGAAGCAGAACGAAGAAAAAGATCGCACGATTTAGGCTCTGACTGCGCAGGTCAATTCGTTAGACCAGTACCACAGGAATAGAAATTTAGAATTGGTCAATGTCGAAGAAAGCGACGAGGAAGTGGTCGAAGAAATTGTTCTCACCCTTGCTAAGAAACTAGACATTGAGTTGGAGGCTGACGACATCGAGGCAGCTCATCGGCTGCCATCTAGGAACGCAGATCGACGTTCACGCACTATTATTGTTCAACTCGCGAGTCGCAAGAAGAGAGATCAATTTATTAAAAAACGCCGTACCGTATTAACAAGCAATCCATTGACCGGTGGAAGTGGACAGGTAAGCCAACAACGAGTTTTTATAAACGAAAACTTAGCTCCGTTCTACAAGGAACTTCTCTGGAGAGCCAAAACGCGGGCAAGAGAGGTGGGCTTCAAATTTGTGTGGTTTAATCGAGGGAAGATTACGTAAGGCGAGACGAGACCTCAAGGCGACCAATTCAAATTGCCACGTTTACTGATCTCGATAAAATCACGATCTTGTAGTGCAGTGCATTGGCTATAGCCACATTGTGAGTGTTGTTAAAGGTCGTATTTGTTTTTGTATTTCAGTACTCTTGTTGTGTTATTTACAATCTTCAGTTAGGAATTAAATGGACTTTTGGAGACAACAAGACAGAGAAAATGTAAAAACGGACATTGTACCCGATCTTGACGTGTGGTGTCAGGAGAAATGTTGTGGTCTTACAATTGTTCTTTTAAATATAAGATCTGTCAGAAAAAATTGGGATCAAGTACTTCTAGTTTTACAAAACCAGTTAAATAATATTCATGTCTTAATTTTAAGTAAAATAGATCTAAGAGATGAGTGTAATGGTTATGAACTTGACGGGTTTACTCGAATTTATAAATTAAGAGATGGAAGAAGAGGTGGTGGGTTGATGGTTTTTGTTTCAAGCATTCTTACGTTCGAGTGTGACAATATGTCATTTATTAATTTTGAAGGCATATCTGTGTAACCAACCATGCATATCCCAGGCTCCGTCAAGTTGGCCCCCCCCCACTATAAAGTTTAGGGTCAATTGTTATCTCAATCGTTTGTGCATCGTTAGTGCACGTTTGTGCACGAACTTATTTCGTTTGTGCACATTTATTTCTTAAGATATAACGTTTTTTTTGTGGGGGGGCCAACTTGACGACCAGCCCCCCCACATGTCAAATGTTAACATTTTATGATGTGGGTCGTTTGTGCATCGTTAGTGCAGGTTTGTGCACTAAAAATTTTCGTTTGTGCACGTTTAATTCTCGAGATATAACGGTTTTTTTGTGGGGGGGCCAACTTGACGCAGCCCCCCCACATGTCAAATGTTAACATTTTATGATGTGGGTCGTTTGTGCATCGTTAGTGCAGGTTTGTGCACTAAAGATTTTCGTTTGTGCACGTTTAGTTCTCGAGATATAACGGTTTTTTTATGGGGGGGCCAACTTGACGCAGCCCCCCCACATGTCAAATGTTAACATTTTATGATGTGGGTCGTTTGTGCATCGTTAGTGCAGGTTTGAACACTAAAAAATTTCGTTTGTGCACGTTTAGTTCTCGAGATATAACGTTTTTTTTGTGGGGGGGCCAACTTGACGCAGCCCCCCCACATGTCAAATGTTAACATTTTATGATGCGGGTCGTTTGTGCATCGTTAGTGCAGGTTTGTGCACTAAAAATTTTCGTTTGTGCACGTTTAGTTGTCGAGATATAACGGTTTTTTTGTGGGGGGGCCAACTTGACGCAGCCCCCCCACATGTCAAATGTTAACATTTTATGATGTGGGTCGTTTGTGCATCGTAAGTGCAGGTTTGTGCACTAAAAATTTTCGTTTGTGCACGTTTAGTTCTCGAGATATAACGGTTTTTTTGTGGGGGGGCCAACTTGACGCAGCCCCCCCACATGTCAAATGTTAACATTTTATGATGTGGGTCGTTTGTGCATCGTTAGTGCAGGTTTGAACACTAAAAAATTTCGTTTGTGCACGTTTAGTTCTCGAGCTATAACGTTTTTTTGTGGGGGGGCCAACTTGACGCAGCCCCCCCACATGTCAAATGTTAACATTTTATGATGCGGGTCGTTTGTGCATCGTTAGTGCAGGTTTGTGCACTAAAAATTTTCGTTTGTGCACGTTTAGTTGTCGAGATATAACGGTTTTTTTGTGGGGGGGCCAACTTGACGCAGCCCCCCCACATGTCAAATGTTAACATTTTATGATGTGGGTCGTTTGTGCATCGTTAGTGCAGGTTTGTGCACTAAAAATTTTCGTTTGTGCACGTTTAGTTCTCGAGATATAACGTTTTTTTTGTGGGGGGGGCCAACTTGACGCAGCCCCCCCCACATGTCAAATGTTCACATTTTATGATGTGGGTCGTTTGTGCATCGTTAGTGCAGGTTTGTGCACTAAACATTTTCGTTTGTGCACGTTTAATTCTCAAGATATAACGGTTTTTTTGTGGGGGGGCCAACTTGACGCAGCCCCCCCACATGTCAAATGTTAACATTTTATGATGTGGGTCGTTTGTGCATCGTTAGTGCAGGTTTGTGCACTAAAAATTTTCGTTTGTGCACGTTTAATTCTCAAGATATAACGGTTTTTTTGTGGGGGGGCCAACTTGACGCAGCCCCCCCACATGTTAAATGTTAACATTTTATGATGTGGGTCGTTTGTGCATCGTTAGTGCAGGTTTGTGCACTAAAAATTTTCGTTTGTGCACGTTTAATTCTCGAGATATAACGGTTTTTTTGTGGGGGGGCCAACTTGACGCAGCCCCCCCACATGTCAAATGTTAACATTTTATGATGTGGGTCGTTTGTGCATCGTTAGTGCAGGTTTGTGCACTAAAATGTTTTGTTTGTGCACGTTTACTTCTCAAGATATAAGGGGTTTTTTGTGGGGGGGGGCCAACTTGACGCAGCCCCCCCCATATGTCAAATGCTAACATATTCTGGTGTGGATCGTTTATGCATTGTTAGCGCAGGTTTGTTCACTAAACATTTTCGTTTGTGCACGTTTAGTTCTCGCTATATAACGGTTTTTCCGTGGGGGGCTTACTTGACGCAGCCCCCCCATATGTTAAATGTTAACATTTTCTGGTGTGGATCGTTTGTTCATTGGTAGTGCAGGTTTTTGCACCAAAAAGGTTCGTTTGTGCACGTTTAGATCTCGAGATATAACAGTTTTTCCGTGGGGGGGCTAACGTCACGCAGCCCCCCCCCCCCATGTAAGCACTAAGTATCAAATTCTTAGATTATATAATGCCGATTCAGACATTTAGTGCCCCGAGTATGGCTCCGTCAAATTGGCCCCCCCACTATAAAGTCAGGGGCAAATTATTATCTCAATCGTTTGTGCATCGTTAGTGCAGGTTTGTGCACTAAAAATTTTCGTTTGTGCACGTTTAGTTCTCGAGATATAATATCGAATAGTATCGAACCACCGACCTGTTGAATTAGGATATCCGTCTTACCGTTGAGCCACCTTTATCGGTATCTAATCGATGGTTTGAGTTTAGTGCAAAAGGTAACAAATTCTATTACAACATTCAACGGAGTTTCAAGATATTTGTTTTGAAGATTATTGCAAGAATCTGGAGGCGCTACGCGAATAGACAGGGAATGTGACTGATATTTATTTGGAGCTCTCCATTAAAAGGGTAAAGAGAAACTCAGACGGCTGGAACCTTGCATTTATTTTGAAAAATTGCAGAGGCCACAACATTAAACACTGGAGCTTGTTGCAGATGTCAACTATTCGCTCTTCTGTTGGAGGAAGGGACTTTTTGACTCTCAAAACCTTCCATTATGCCAATACTTCTGAAACACATACTTAGAGACAACTACTAGGCAGGTATCTGAGTCTGAGTATTTAAAATTGAAATGCAACCAAACAATTCTCCACAAGATCTTCAGTGATGGAAGAATATTGGCGACTCGATTGAGATTGATTGCATGAGCTGCGAACCGGCCGGCACCTACTGCAGTACTGGAGCTGATTTCTGACTTCTTTGCTTTGTGTTATGAATGGACTCCGATGTACGGACATGTGTACAATTAAAACTTGAAGAAATGCCAATGAAAATTAAAGGTGAGAACGATGGGGAGAACATTGACGTTCAGCCCATGGATTCTACCGATTCTGAAAACGAGGACACCGTCATTATCATCTTTCTCATCTGCATTATCACCCGTTCATCGTCTCGATTAGCCATCGTTGCATAAATATGAGACGTTAAGCCCCATTAATCAATCAATCATCACCGAATAAAATACAAGATTCAGATTCAGATTCCTATTCAGATTCAGATTCAGATTCATTTTTATTGCATTTTTAAGTTTACACTGCGATCGTTTAAGTATAATAGTAAAATTATTATCTAGTATAGTAAAGAGCTAACATGTTTTAAGTGAAATTATCTAGGCTTTACAGAATATGTACAGTGTAAACTTGTTTTGTTGCTGTCATAAGCAGAAGCTTGAGAGATCAGCAACAAAACATGCCTCTATACTTATTTTGTTTACAATGAAAATTAAGATTAAGTTTGGTCTAGAGCTGGGACTATGTATAATGCTATATATAAGTCTTAATACTATGAAATGAGAAACAAATAGAGAATTTATAACTAACTTGCTCTAATATAACTGACTTGCATAGAAACTTATAACTAATATATATCTCTGAAGTAGGATTTTTGCACGATCGTTATAATATATTGTACGTTAATCCATTGCAATGATATCCATATTTAAATTTACGAGACAGTCTAGCATAGTATCATTTTGTAAGGGGTTTATTCTTTTAGATTTACGAGATTTTCTATTGTTTCCGTGGATGTTGTAGTGAGCCAATGTTTCAAGGATTGCTTGAATCTAGATTTAGATTCTTGCTTTATTTTCATTGAGTTTGTAATTTTGTTGTATATTCGAGGACCTAGGTAGAGAGCATGTCTTTGAGTGATATCTTTTGATGGTCTGTGCATAATAAGATTTTGGTAAGTGTTTACCCTTGTATTTATGTGATGTGATATTGTTTTTATTGTTCCGGTATTTTTGTTTAGGTGCACATAGTTGATTAAGGATTTAACATACAGCTTTCTAATATCAAGTTTTTGGCTTTCTGTATGTACAAGCGAGGATGGATATTTGCGTGGTTTCTTAAGTATTATTTTTAGAACGATCTTTTGCATTATAATTAATTGTTCGATGTGTGCCATATATGTTCCACCCCACCCTAGGATACCATATTGTGCTACTGATTGAAACAATGCGTGGTATACAATTCTTAGCGTAGGAAAAGAGAGAATGTTTCGTAAATTGTAGAATTTGTAAATCGTGTTTTTTTAGGTTTTTTGTAATAGATGAAATGTGGTTATGTCATCGAAGATGTTGATCCATTATGAGACCAAGGTAGCTGGTGTGGTCTACTTTGTTTATTGTACTACACGTGAAGTTTATTTTGTACCTACTACAAAGGTTAGAGTGTATTTATAGTTTAAGGTTGGGGTTGGTAGGTTGTCCATTTAATTTTTGGGACAATGTTATGTATACAGTTTTGTCTTCATTTAGCGTTAGAAGGTTTTCATTTAACCATTTGACCACTTTATTCATTAGTTCCTCGGCTTGTTTATATGCTTCGCTCCATGTATTGCCAGTTATGATTAAAACAGTCTCATCTGCAAAACTTAAAATGCGTGCTTCTTTAGCATTACACAGGTCGTTAATGTAAATTGTGAACAGCAGTGGTCCAAGCACAGTGCCTTGGGGCACACCGCATTTAATTTCTTGTGGTGAACTTAGGGAGTTGTTAACTTTTACGTATTGCTGTCTTCATTTCAGATAATCTTTAATTAATTCTAGTGCTAAACCCCTGATTCCATTTTTTTTCAAGTTTTGTAATAAGTATTTTTTGAGAAACCGTGTCAAAGGCTTTTGCTAGGTCTAGATAAATTACTAAAGGTTTTTTGTTTAGGTTTATTGCCAAGTGTATCTCTTCCGTTAGTTTATAGATAGCATTTTCTGTGCTCTCTCCTTCGCGAAAACAGTATTGGTTTGGTGAGAATATCTTGTTGTTTTCTAGGTACTCGTTTACTCTTTTTTTAATGCTTTTTTCGTGTATTTTCGAAAGATTTGTTAAAAAGGATATGGGTCTGTAGTTGGATGTTTGCGTTTTATCTCCTTTTTTGTGTATAGGTGTAGTTATGGTGTTCTTGTATTCGCTAGGGAATACACCTGTTGTAAAACTTTGGTTTATGATGTGTGCTATTGGCTTTAGAATTAGTGGTTTCAGAGCTTTAAGTGTTTTTGATTGTATGTTATCGATTCCTGGCGCTGTGTTTTCTTTTAGTTCGGTTATGTATGATGAGATTTCTGTTTCAGAAACTGGATGGAGGAAAATAGATTTGTCTGTGCTACTTGGTTTATGTTCTAAAGATGGGGTAGTTTCAGGGAAGGGTTGTTTCTTTTTTAAGATTTCCTCTGCCATTTTCCCCCCAATGTCAGTCAAGTAATTATTGAATGTATCAGCTACTAGTGTTGGGTTGTTGTCCGCGTTAATTGTGCCTTTATTCGTAGCTATTTCTTTTATAGCAAAACGCTTTTTTACACAATTGTTTGTAGCTTCGTTTATCACGTTCCACACTTTTTTGATGTTATTGTTTGCATTCAGTAGCTTTTTCTTAAAATAATCAGGTTTTGTGATCCTAATGATCTGATTTAGTTTGTTACGGTACTGTTTATAATATGCTTTGAGTACGGTATCTAGAGGGTGTTTTATTACTTGTTTGCTAAGTTTATCTCGTGTTCTTATTGACTTAATTAGCCCTAGTGTAATCCATGGTTTAATTTTTTTGAAGTTAATTTTTGTGATTTTACATTCAGTCGCTTTATCAATATGGCCTCCTAGTATTTTAATGAAGTTGCTTGTTGCAATGTTAACATCTGGTTGATTTATTACGTTTTGCCATCCTTCGTTTTGCATTCTTTGATATAATACTTCGTAGATTAGTGACCTAATTTCTTTTTTACTCTCTACGTCATCGCGAAAAAGTTTATCTTTTACTCCATTCACCGTTTCAATTTGGATTGTAATTGGCTAATGATCGGTAATTGCTGTATGTAGAATTGAGGTTTTTATAGTACTTGAATTTTTGTTGTGACTGGATTGTATTTTCGATTTGATGAAAATGTGATCTATGCAAGATTTACTAAGGCCCGTTTCTCTGGTAGTTTCATTTATGTATCTCTTGTATTCCTCGATTCATTACATTGCGTTTCTTTGATATTTATGTTTGTATCGCCTATTATTATGTTAACGTTAGATTTTATTTTTGGGATATAAATGGCTAATTCTTCTATAAATATATTTATATTACTGGAAGGCGATCTATATAAAGCTAAAATAGTGTAGTTTTTATTGTCTTTGTTGAATGTAATTGAAATACAGGTGGCTTGAGTTATTTCATTTATCTGTTCTCTATAAATATATTTATGTTACTGGAAGGCGATCTATATAAAGCTAAAATAGTGTAGTTTTTATTGTCTTTGTTGAATGTAATTGAAATACAGGTGGCTTGAGTTATTTCAATTATCTATTTACAGTGTTTTCCTTGTATTGACAAAGATAGATATTCCATCATGTGATGTAAGTTTATTATTATAATGGTAAGACTCGTACCTCTCGATTACAAATTGATTATTAGTGCATTTCATTTGTGTTTCCGTTAATATTATAATATCAAAATTGACTGAGGTATTTTGGAGAACGACTAATAGCTCATCAAAATGTTTTTGTATGCTGCGTTTATTAATATGGATAATAGTGATGTTCGTGCTTGATTTTTGGGGGGTGTGAAATTTTGAGAATTCTTCGAGGGATTTGCAAGTTATGCAGTAGTTGTCTCTGGTTTCGTTAAGTGTGAGGTCGATGTCAGTGCAAATAGGATGCGACAAAACCATCGTGCAATTTTATCCTATTTTAGTAATAGATCTACAAATAGATTGTTCAGTTCTACAATGGATAATTCTGTCTTAAAAAAGAAAAAATAAAAAAAAATAAAAAAAAAAATCAAAGCCATTCAGACTTCTTATCTTAAGATTGTGATATTACTTAAAAAGCAAAAAGCAAAAACAACAAGAAACAAATAAAAGCCAATTACACTTCGTATCTACTTTTTTACATTCTTTATCAAATATGTTTAGTTTTTATTTTATCGAAAAAGCTCAAAACCCGACGACGGGGGGGTGCCGTATACAATGATGTAATCTGAACACAATTTTGTATGACAATCTCAGATCTGCATTTAGTTCTAATGGTTCTAATCTAGTTTGTTATAACCCTTATTTGTCATGTGCGACAGTTTAAATTGTCTGTCCAGTTACGAGTCTAATTCTAAACTAATCTATAAATAGATACTCTAAATATAATTAATATATATATATAATTAATAACTAAAACGTTGCTTTTACTAAACCTCTTTTTCCAGACACATTATCTTTCCGATTAATAACACAACGACCAACATGATTAGTCTGACCAAACGTGCAATACAAGAACAATAATTACTAAACATAGTATATAAGTAAATCATGTTCGCAGATTTAGATAGAATGGTATACGCTACTTCTTTCAAATACATTCTAAATGACCTGTTTAATAAGTAAAAATGAAGTAATAAGTAATAATTTTCATGAAACTTATTTTTCTTAAATAATGTTCAATAAATAGTTCTTCAGCCCAGGACGTTTTGCTTACAAAAAAGGTCGACGCATTTTGACCTTGGAATATGATTAAACAACGTAAACTTAGTTGTAATTCATGAGGTGCTTAGCTGGCAAAAGGGCCAAACATGCCGCCATCTTGGATTTTATATAATTCACACTAATGGCTATACAAACCAAAGTACTTGACCAATTTTAAAAACACTTTTGTTTTTAAATAGCATTGTTCAATTACAATGTACTTTTCTAGAAAATTTTCAAATTTAATAATTGTATTATACATTTAAAAAACATTTTCCTACTCAATGTTTTTAGTTTCGGAATGTTAAGCTTATAACTTTTATTGAAGCGTAAAAACTGAAAAAGTACTTCATATAAATGTTTTAGATAACTTTATTTAAAAATAACGCAATCAAATTCAAGTCTCTAGTTAGATTACTTCCCGAGATATGAATTTTTAAAGAGTCGCGCTACGCTCTCTTGCCGCGCTCGGCGCTTGCCCAAGCCATGCGCCGAGCGGTGCGCGTGCGGTCTATGTAGTCTTGCCTTCTCAGACTATCTTCTGATAGTTTATTTGAATTGATTTATTGCGTTAGCTTTGGTTCAATTATTTCAAATTCCAGGAATTTGTTTACCCACCCTTACCCCTCTACCCCACTTTTTACTTTCCAAGCTCTGAGACAATGCTGGATGCAGCGTGCGATTTGTATTGCGAGTTTATTTGAATTGAATTATTGCATTAGTTTTGGTTCAATTATTTCAAATTCCAGGAATTTGTTTACCCACCCTTACCCCTCTACCCCACTTTTTACTTTCCAAGCTCTGAGACAATGCTGGATGCAGCCTGCGATTTGTATTGCGAGTTTATTTGAATTGAATTATTGCGTTAGCTTTGGTTCAATTATTTCAAATTCCAGGAATTTGGCTACCCACCCTTTACCTTTCTACCCCACTATTTACTTTCCAAACTCTGAGACAATGCTGGATGCAGCCTGCGATTTGTATTGCGAGTTTATTTGAATTGAATTATTGCGTTAGCTTTGGTTCAATTATTTCAAATTCCAGGAATTTGGCTACCCACCCTTTACCTTTCTACCCCACTATTTACTTTCCAAACTCTGAGACAATGCTGGATGCAGCGTGCGATTTGTATTGCGAGTAGACCATCGAAAGGCCATCAATTCGTTACAATTTTGAGTTATTAAAAATGGGTTTTATGGATAAGGCATAAACGGTAACTGCTCACATTTTCTCATGCCTATTATGATTATTTAAACAAATTTGCGTTTGACAATTTCAAGAGAAAACATTTATTATTTTATAGAGTTTGAACCGAGAAACAGACATTGACAATTGTCAAGAGATTGACAACAAAGACAGAGTTTGAAGTCAATGCTATTTTCCTCAGTTTGAGTATCCCATTACAATGCGTCTTTTATATCCATGGACTAAAAAGTTAAACCATACAATTCAGTACAAGTTTTTACTGCAATTGCATATTATATAAGTGATTTCTCTAAAGCAAAAACACAAACACCTCAGAGAAATGCTAACGTTACAGCGCTTATAATGTAGAGCCCTATCATTTTACAACGTATAAGCTAAACAATGAGTGCGGTATAAATGAAACCATGTCTTGTACACATTACCCAATGTAAACATATTTACCATTGATAATCAGATATTAAATTAAAATTAGAGCACCTCTTAAAATCGCTATGTGAAGATAAAGCAGAAAAACTAGACACAAACATTGTTTTTATCACAAGCCAGTTGATTGATAGTGAACATTGCCTTGCCTTGCCAGTCCGGCATTCAGGGCACTTGCATGAACTTTTTGAAGAAACTTACATGCCAATAATACCTCCCGCGTTTCATGCTGCAAAGTCGGGCACGTTACATTCTTCTGATACTGATGTAATTGTACGTTTACTGTATTACTTTTAGATATGCAACATGTAGGATTACACGAGCTCTGGGTAAGAGGTGGAGTTGGTGATTCAACACGGTTCATTTCAATTCATACATTGGGTACAATGGGTAACATGGACGATATTCTTCTTGCACGGCACACTCAGGTTGCGGTTTCACTAGCAAGTTTGGCAAAATCTTAAAGCAGATTCCATTGAATGAACTTTAGAAGAACTGCTTTTTTAACATAGTATGAAATCCTTTAGGCTTAAGAGTTCTTAGTTCGTGTTTTGAAGAGTAACACGACATGGAAGACTATGGATAAACTAAGACATTGGAAATATCACCAGTGTAAAGCCAATGTCGATTTACCATGCACCTACTAGCAATTCAATAAATCTCAATGTCATGCGTGCTATTGTACGAATGATAACCATTATAATTCTGATACGTCTTCTAAGACAACATCATTTGGCTTTGAGAAAGCAGACAAACTACTGGTTCCATTAATCCCGAATAATTGTCTTTTAGAAGAATTTCTAAAAGCTTGCACTGATGAAAAATTTGCCACTAAAAATTATGCGTGTCGTGAGAATAACCTGTCTTGTACATTTTGTAAATGTCAGAGTTTCGATACAATAAGCTATCTAAAATAGCATATCTCGATCTTTAATATCTGATTTTCAATAATGGTAAATACATTAAATGTGTGCAAGACATAGTTTCATGTATACCGCAATTGTCGTTAAGCTAAGACATTGTAAAATGATAGATAGGGCTCTACATTATTAGGGCTTTAACATCATCAGTGATCTACTGTGTGTGTGTTCATAATAAAATACACTATTACAATTTTGCTTTAGAAAAATCACCAATATGCAAATGCAGTAAAAACTAATATGTGACGCATTTTTATCTTCATTTTCATACATTACCATCTCATCATCTCGATTAGCCAAAGTTGCAAAAATATAAGACGTAAAACCCATATATCATCATCATTGTACTGAATAGAATTGAACTTTTAGTCCATGGATAATATGAACGACGCATTGTACTGGGGTAATCAAACTGACAAAAAATTTTGAATTTAAATATTTAGCATTGATTTCAATGCTATTGACATTGACCCTGTTTGTCAGTGTGTCTTTTTTTACAATCTGTGGTAAATTGTCAATATCTGTTTCTCTGTTCAAACTCTAAAATAATAAAAGTTTTCGCTGGAAGTTATCAAACACAATTTTTTTCATTAGTCATAAGCGTGAAGAATTGTGAGCAGTTAACGTTTATGGCTTACCCTTAAAAAAACATTTTTTTAACTGAAAATTGTAACGAATTGATTGCCTTTCCATGGTCTACTCGCAATACAAATCGCACGCTGCATCCAGCATTGTCTCAGAGCTTCAGGGAAGAATAGGCCCAGAGTGACTCTGCTAGTCGTAAGAGGCGACGAAAGGAGACCCGTCTTGTCCCGGGGTAGAATAGGCTCAGAGTGACTCTGCTAGTCGTAAGAGGCGATGAAAAGAGACCCTGTCCCTTCCCTCCCACTATCCCACTGAATATTTCTCCTCCCACTTGGCCCTGCCCACCCTTGCTGTACTCCCGTATGACGATCCACCCGACGTACTATGGATCTGATTCGGATGTGGCTTTATTCTTCATCATCTTCTTCTCATCTTCATTATCACCTTCTCATCTTCATGATCACCCGCTCATCGTCTGGATTAGCCATTGTTGCACAAATATGAGACGTAAAGCCCCATTAATCAATCAATCAATCAATCAGAGCTTCAGAGCTGGTAAGTAAATAGAGTGGTAGAGGAGGTGTGGGGGGGGGGGTAAGTAAATTCCTGGAATTTGAAATAATTGAACCAAAGCTAACGCAATAATTCAATTCAAATAAACTATCAGAAGATAGTCTGAGAAGGCAAGACTACATAGACCGCACGCGCACCGCTCGGCGCCTGGCTTGGGCAAACGCCGAGCGCGGCAAGAGAGCGTAGTGCGACTCTTCACAAATTCATATCTCGGCACTTATTCTAGATAGAGACTTGAATTTGATAGCGTTATTTTTTAAATAAAGCTATCTAAAACGTTCATATGAAGAACTTTTTCAGTTAGTACGCTTCTATAAAAGTTATAAGCTTAACATTCCAAAACTAAAAACATTGAGTAGGAAAATGTTTCTTAAATGTGTAATATAATTATTACATTTAAAAATGTCTTACACAAATACATTGTAATTGTAAAATGCTGTTTAAAATACAAACGTTTTTTAAAATTGGTCAAGCACTTTGGTTTTTATAGCCATTAACGTGAATTATATCAAACTCAAGATGGCGGCGTGTTTGGCCCTTTTGCCAGCGAAGCACCTCATGAATTACCACTCAGGTAACATTGTTTTAACATATTCCAAAGTCAAAATGCGTCGACCTTTTTTGTAAGCAAAACGTCCTGGGCTGATGTACTATAAAGGCAATGTATGTTATTGATGATGATGCTCGTATTTCACAACACCTTTATTATTTATTATATTTATTTATTATCTATATTTTGTATATTTATTGTGATACGTATTTGCTAAACGAATATGCAATCTGTATACTAATACTGTAGACTAAAAGCGTAAGCTAAATAAAGATAATTGTTGTTGATTTGTGATTGATTGATTGATTGATTGATTGATTGATTGATTGATTGATTGATTGATTGATTGTTGATTGATTACAGCACACGTGAAATGTTTCATAAATATATCTTTTTTTTTTTTTTTTTTTTTTTTTTTACAAAAACAGACTATCAACATACAAACTTAACCAATAATTTACAACAATACAAACATAAAGGTCCTATAATGGCATAAAATACTCAGTGACTCAGTGTTCAAAAACGAGACGAAACGTAGCTCTAATGTCTGTGTACGCGGTGCGGCCGTAGGCGCGGGATACCCACAATGCGCGGCACGTCACAATACAAAACATGATCCAAAATACAAACAAAATTGTGTATACACAATTCAAGATAGCCATATGTTTTATAATTGTTTTATTCATATTACTGTTGAATATTACGTATGTATAATCTAAATTGTAGATTTCAGAGCAATCGAAAGTAAGGCGATTCTAAAATAAATTATAAAACAAGGTCTCCCATTTACATTTAAAACAGACTGTTTTCTCGAACAAACCACAAATAAGTTTCATTATTGTTACTAAATAAGGTCTTGTTAATAGAATACACTAAGAAAAAACACGATTGGTTTGTATCGTCTTGAGTTATAGTGATTTTAATGTTCGCATGCGCTGGCGAAAAAAAGAGGCGTCGGACAAGTTCAAAGCGTCGTGACGCCTCGTTGAGTTGGTGATTTCAAAAGTATCATACAAGGCGTTATTCCCTGAAGTTCTGTGAATCCAACCATATATGATACCCTTTGCCCATATGATTGAGACTATTTTTCACGTTAAATGAAGGACTAATATGGGGGGGCGACGTCAAGTAGGCCCCCCCACGGAAAAACCGTTATATCTCGAGAACTAAACGTGCACAAACGAAACTTTTTAGTGCACAAACCTGCACTTACGATTCACAAACGATCCACATATTGAAATGTTAACATCTGACATATGGGGGGGCTGCGTGAAGTTGCCCCCCCCCCCCCCCCCCAAAAAACCGTTATATCTCGAGAACTCAACGAGCACAAACGAAAATATTTAGTGCACAAACCTGCACTAACGATGCACAAACGATCCACACCAGAAAATGTTAACATTTGAAATATGGGGGGGCTGCGTCAAGTTGGCCCCCCACAAAGAAACCGTTATATCTCGAGAACTAAACGTGCACAAACGAAAATTTTTAGTGCACAAACCAGCATTAACGATGCACAAACGATCCACATTACAAAATGTTAACATTTGACATATGAGGGCCCCCAGCAAACACAAGTGGCGGTTCCCGCAGTAAACCCGCAGTACCTTCCCATGCGGGTTTGGTGCGGGTAATCCGTACTGGCCCCTTGAGAAAGTGATAACCGGGTCTGTAGCGGGACCCATGCGGTCCTACCCGCAGTCGAGTGCGGGATGAATGCGGGTTTTCCCATACCATGCCAGCTCCCTAGTTCTATTCCACACATTACCCGCATGGTATAACTACTATTCCCACAGTGTGGGTTTCATGCAGGGTTGGCCCGCAGTATTCAAGCACTGTGTAGGTACACTGCCCATACCGCACCCGCACAGATAGCTAAATTCCTGGGTGCACCCCACGCACTGCCAGCACGGTATACATACTTTTCCTGTGGTGTTAAATCGCTGATTATGCACTGTGCCCGATATCAATAATATTGGTAGAAATATGTTAACGATTCCATGGAATAGCATACTACGCGCACGTGAGTAAACACGTACACTGATAGTACGTCATTCCCTGGAATCTTTGTATTTCTACTAATTATAGAACCGTCCTATAGAAGCATTATACGTACATGTGATGGCTTGTTGGTCTAGTTCCCTGCGGCTCGTTCGTCTAGCTGTGAAGCTCGTTGGTCTAGTGGTACTGTGGGAATTAATTCGTGCTTCCAATGCAGAGGGTCTTGAGTTCAAATCCCGGTTCAGGCTTATATTTTTTTTTATTTTGGCACTTGACTTCAATTTTGATCTTAGCATTATTGACCTATACATGTAAATGCGACTTTGGAGCCCCCATAGTAACGCAAAGTATAAGTTGTATAAATGTCCCCCACTGAAAATAAGTATTTGTAACTTTTAAGTGGCCGTATACGCTAAAAATACAAATTTATTTTTTTATGGAGCCTGTATTGTAATGGCTTGTTGGTCTAGTCTTAATCAGTACAGAATTGATAGTAATTTAGTGAATAACATGCATGTGGACTAGAAACAATTTGATTAGAAATATTCAAATTTGTACTTAAAAAAATCCATTTCTAATTACATTTTGTCCATACCGTAGTTTGAGCACTTCATTCAATAAGTAATGAGCATGCTTGATTGAGAAAACACACTGAAAATATTGTAATTGCCAATCAAACCAAACAGTACAAATAAGATGTACCTACTTCAAGCCACAAAAAACCAAGCTTGAATGTCTGCAAGCTATATAACAGCTTACATGGACAGTACTTCCACTGGGCAGTATGATTTAATCATATTCGACTTAAACTTAGGCCCGGTTTTTCAATCGGTCATTAACGGGCCCGTTAGCCGACATCCGTTATCTGCATACGGTTTTCTGGGTTACAAATTACGGCCCCGTTAAAGACCCGTTAACCGATTGAAAAACCAGGCATTAGTAGTCACCTCACAGTAAATATACAAATTGTACACACCATAAGCCAAAAGCACAATACATATATTGACCTGCTGATGGCAAACCAAAACTGCATAATTTAATTACCTTATAAAAATCATTGTATTTTTTTGTAATTGGCCTACTGTAAAATCTTACAGTAAATCTTCAACATCTCACATATATATATATATTAGGGTACATCTGTGTAGTTTCTCACTCTGTCCTCAAAGATATTTATTCTTATGATATATAAGATTAAAGATGTAGGCCTATATGGAAAACCATTATAGATTGTAAAATGAATTGGAAATTAAAAACCAGGAGATAGGGTGCCAATGATCAGTTGAACTAAATATCAATACAGTATTCAACTAATATATCTAATTGCGTATTTAATTAAGGAAATATAAACAGTATAAACTTACATCAATAATAGTAAATACAAAATACAGTACATGACATCCACTTTGAACAGCAGTTTCTGATTAGGAACAAATGATTGTTACCGTGCTTAATAACTACGATATAATGAGTTCCACCTAGGTATGTGCAAGTACTTCAAATTCGAGTCGAGTCGAGTAGTTGGTAAATACCACGCAAGGAAAAAACCAATTTTAATATTCATTAAATTAGAATATCCTTGATGAAGATGAACTGTGTTTACATTAGATTTCTGAACTATAACAACAAGAAAAACGCTATAATCATGTTGTTCATTTAAATAATGATTCAAGTACCAGTAAACAAAACTTCACCTTATCGTTAAATAATTATTCAGTAAGTTAACATTGTTCTCATGGAGATTCGTCCGATTCGACGATGCCACTAATAAATCGACGTCTTAAGCGTGAAAACGTACTAATGATGAACAGATCCTGAAATTTGACTGATAACCTATCTACGTATTTTGCTTTATTTTGCAATTTCCCGGTGCTCTTGGAGATACCTAGTGCGTCCCACAGCGGGCCAATCTCGAGCGAGTGAGCGACCTTCAGTTCCACTTATTGCCGCTGCCAGCCTGCCGCCCGCTCGACAGATACACTCAACGCCCCCTCACCCTCACATGCATCGCCACGTAAAATAGGCACGCAGGCACATAAAATTGAGATAGTTTACTAATAACCTTCACAGTCTGAGTATGGATTCCCATTCTTCCGATGGAACTTGGACGAGTGGGCCGGTTTTGGTTCTTCTTCCAATTGTAGGCCTCATTCCTCCTCAAGAGTCTCCTCGTCATCTTCTAACTGGTGATGAGCATCAGCCTCGTGTTCTGACACTACTTCTGGCTGATTTGTGGTACTTGACTTGGGAAACTGGACTGGCACTGATTTTTTTCAAGCGTGAACCCCGTCCTCCATCCATATCCCGGGCATTGCGCAGCCATACTTTGATAACATTTTCCACATCACAAACTTTGATGTTTGGCCGGGTCACTCCTGCAGCAACTTAAAAAAATAATTTTCCATTAGCTTACACATGAACATGATGAGTAGGAATATTAGAGAAAGAATGAGGTGCAGATGTATTTTAACCCTTTAGCCTATAGTGTACCTCACCTACCTAGCTACATATTTTACAACAATTTACTTGGAAACGGCTTTTGTTTATCGGAATAGGTAAGTTTTAGTGTTCAGTTTAGCCTAAAAAAAAGCTCCTACATCATCACATTTTCTGAGTTTAAAGGGGAGACTGAGTCCAGGGTTTAATGCAGTATTTGGACTCGGCACTACGTATAGCAAAAAGTGTGTTAGTTTCTTAAATGTTAGCAGCCCATTTACAAAAGCAAGCAGGCCTACACAATAATGTTAAACCTGATATGCCTTCTCCCCACCCCACCCCTAACAACATGGGTGGCGAAACATTAAGTAAAAACTGTGTACCGACACGACGAAACAACCCAGAAGAAAATAAATCTGTTCCCAATAATGTAATTATTAGTTTTGTGATACAAAAAAAATAGATGTTAATCAATTTACAACAAAGCATTTTAGATCTGACATAAAAATCCTGCACAATAGGTTAAACAAAGGCCTACTCAATAGTCAACAAGTTTTAAGAAATTCCATTATTATAGTAAACTAATGGTACGTTTACAGCTACGCGTTGCGAGCGAAGTGAAGGCGCGAGCTCCAATCAGCGGCCGAGTTTCACGCAAAGAAGTTAATAGTTTCACGCAAAGAAGTTAATAGTTTCACGCAAAGAAGTTAATAGTTTCACGCAAACTCGACCACTGATTGGAGCTCGCGCCTTCGCTTCGCTCGCAACGCGTAGCTGTAAATCGACTATAACAAATACTGTAATAGGCACTATCGCTTAATACAGGAAGCTTCCGTCGATTTTTGAAGACAGCTGGCCTAGCGGCTTGGAGTTAAACTAGGTGAATGATCGATGCGAATTTCACTCACTGCATCTAAAGCTGCCAAATTTTGTTATCGACTGGCTTGCGATCTAGCGGCTATCTAGAGGCTTGGTGTTCACTTTACACGTGAACTTGTGTCGCCATGCGCTCAGTATGCGCTCGGTGTTAAACTGGACCAGTTTCCTGTATTAAGCGATAGCGTCTATTACAGTATTTAGTATTAGGTAGTTAGGTCTTGAATATTTGGTAGCCTATAAATGAACTTACGTTTAATAAGATTAAAATCGAAAAGCGGAAAATAGCAGTGACAGCTAGGCTATGTACGAATACCACCCCACATCACGATTGACTAATGATTGATTGACCCATTGACCCATCACGCGCACCATCTCATCAGTCGCATAAGATGGGTTGTGATTGAATAAATAAAAAAACTGACGCATCGCACGGATCAGACACATACATGGGTTTGGATCTGCGCACACATTGTGGAACCGATTTGACGTGTACATAGTTTCCAAAACTGTGTGGAAAGTGTCGGATATAGCCCTACGTAGTCGAGTCATGCTCTTTGGGTAGGTCTATATTTCAGTGCAAAGCTTATTAGGCCTACTTACTATGGTTTGGTCACAACAACAGCCATTACATTGTTGGCTACGTTGAACAAGGTAACTTAGGCATACTTCCCACTTCCATCTCAGCCTGTGCTAGCTAGTACCCTACGTGGACTAGATTTGTGTGATAGGGCCTACAACAGATAGGCCTACTTAACCAGTAGATTGAGAAGGCCCTCGGCATAACCTAGTCTGAAATCTTCTCCCAACGTAGGAAGGGCGTAAACGTAGTATTTAGATCAGGCCTAGGGTATGTTTGTAAGCATGAGCTGAATTTGGGTCCTAGTACCGAGTAGGCCCTAGGCCTAGTTGGCGCTTGTTTAGCGTAGGCCTATGAAAGGAACTAAACTTGATTGGTCTAGGCTTAGCCAAGGCCCCTAGCATGAGCAACATCTATATTAGGCCTAGCCTAGGCGTCAGGATACCGGTCAATGTGAAATAAAGAATAGGCCTATGCCTACAATTAGATTAGAGGTTAGTAGGCCTAACCCTAATCTTCGAATTGATTGAATTTTTCGTCTAAAAATCGAGCCTGATAGGCCTAAGCCCTAGGCCTAAGAAGATTTGTACAAAAGTGATCCCCTAAGCCCTTCATTGCTGAGAAGGTGCTTGGTTTTTCATGAATTTTAGCGATAGCTAAGCTAGCCCTAGCTAGCCTACATGCAAATGATGTCTGTGCACAGTACAACAGTTGGTTGTGATAGGGCCTAGGCCTACATGAAATCTGAAATGTCCTAGGCCTAGGCTAGGCCTAAGCATGCTAGGGCCTAGGGAGGGTAGGCCCTAGGCCTAGGCCTATTCGAGAATATTACTGAACTATATTCAAATAGTTCCGTAGTTATTGACCAATGCATAGAGAAATAATGCAGGGACCAATGTTGCATTGTAAATAAGTAGTCAAAGCCATCCACTCTTACCTTTCCGCTTTTCCGGCTTACGCTATCGTCACTCCAGTCAAAATCACATCCTCCATTGCTCCTTCTCCATGCGGTGCACTGCCTTCTCTGCTTTCGAAGTGCAGCGCTACTTGGGCGCAATATTCAAACTCCATGTTCAAACCGTAAAACTGTAATAACTAATAACCACAGATAAGGGATTGAATCAGTTGTCTGTGTAATAACATTATTAGGCTAGGTTAAGTTGTATACCATAAAGCGCAAACTATCAACAGAATGTGCTTTAGTCTTCCGTGTAATATGCATAAGAAGATGAACTTACCCAATTATGTTCCGATCGATGCCCGATGAATGTTCAAACTTGATGAACACAACCGCCTGCTCGTATGTCAATCAATGCTTTGTATATTAAGCATAGGATGGTGATTCACACGTTTTTGACAGACATTAAAAAATAATTTGTATGCACATTAAATAAATTCAATTTTATTTTTTATAGTCTACCACTCAACCCACTCAGTAAGATATGATTTTCAGTGGGGGACATATTTTACACATTTACTGTCATCGTTCCTGACGGCTCCGTTTACATTTACACCAGATAGACATAGCAACTTCAAATGTTGAAAATTCATGCCCAAACCGGGAACCGAACCCTAGACCTTCTACATTGGAAGCATGAATAAACATACTAGATCCAACAAGCCACACACGTACTAGAACAACGAGGTATTTTTTTATTTTATAGATTTATTTCAATATGAATCTATGAAGACGCACGCTATGGTAATGTTGGTTTTGCCATTCAATGGAAAGTGGCATAGGAAGGTGGAATAGGGATACAGGAAGGTGGGATACACCCTCTCATATAAATGCATATTTTCCAATCCTGTCACGGGTCCATTCATTTTTAAAGGTTCTAAAATGAACGACGTAATTCGGCACAATCTAGAAAATGCACACATTTTCACCACAGTTTCAAATCTTATCAAATGCACGATCACAATAGAGAGATGGAAGACTTATAAAATATAGGCTATACTAGTGGCCGGTGGGGCTACGATTTCGTTTTTGAGCAGATTTGTGAGGGTTTGGAATGACTTATCTCAAAATTAATGGTACGAATTAAATCGGTAAGTTGAAAACTATTGCTTACTCTTTGATGTTGTGATTGTCTCAACGATGTATTATTAGAAATTAAAGTTCAACTGTGCATCATCATTTATAACACGTGACTTAATGCGGGGATAATCGCAATATTCTTTGCTCCAATAACTGTATGGGATCAACGAAGGAAAATGTACTGTGCCAGTGTGGTTTTGTTTGGGGAAATATGTACCTTACCCATACACAATCCCCACATGATTAATTGGTTAGATCCCCTAGGGGTGTCAGAGCACCGGGCCCGTGTGGGTATACTGTGGGAAAAATCTGTCGAAAATGTATATGTAAAACCCACACTTACCCCATACACGGCCCACACAGTCAAATATAGGCGGTCCCACACCCCGCACTCCGACGGCAGTGTCCATACGTTTCCCGCACTGTTACCGAACTCTACCCACAGTCGTGTGTTTGCTGGGGGGGCTGCGTCAAGTTGGCCCCCCCACAAAAAAAACGTTATATCTCGAGAACTAAACGTGCACAAACGAAAAATTTCAGTGCACAAACCTGCACTAACGATGCACAAACGATCCACACCAGAAAATGTTAACATTTGACATATGGGGGGGCTGCGTCAAGTTGGCCCCCCCACAAAAAAACCGTTATATCTCGAGAACTAAACGTGCACAAACGAAAAATTTTAGTGCACAAACCTGCACTAACGATGCACAAACGACCCACATCATAAAATGTTAACATTTGACATGTGGGGGGGCTGCGTCAAGTTGGCCCCCCCACAAAAAAACCGTTATATCTCGAGAATCAAACGTGCACAAACGAAAATTTTGAGTGCACAAACCTGCACTAACGATGCACAAACGACCCACATAATAAAATGTTAACATTTGACATGTGGGGGGGCTGCGTCAAGTTGGCCCCCCCACAAAAAAACCGTTATATCTCGAGAACTAAACGTGCACAAACGAAAATTTCTAGTTCACAAACCTGCACTAACGATGCACAAACGACCCACATCATAAAATGTTAACATTTGACATGTGGGGGGGCTGCGTCAAGTTGGCCCCCCCACAAAAAACCGTTATATCTCGAGAACTAAACGTGCACAAACGAAAATTTTTAGTGCACAAACCTGCACTAACGATGCACAAACGACCCACATCATAAAATGTTAACATTTGACATGTGGGGGGGCTGCGTCAAGTTGGCCCCCCCACAAAAAAACCGTTATATCTCGAGAACTGAACGTGCACAAACGAAAATTTTTAGTGCACAAACCTGCACTAACGATGCACAAACGACCCACATCATAAAATGTTAACATTTGACATGTGGGGGGGCTGGTCGTCAAGTTGGCCCCCCCACAAAAAAAACGTTATATCTTAAGAAATAAATGTGCACAAACGAAATAAGTTCGTGCACAAACGTGCACTTACGATGCACAAACGATTGAGATAACAATTGACCCTAAACTTTATAGTGGGGGGGCCAACTTGACGGAGCCCATATCCCACCTTGTGTTCTTGATCACAGAACATGTATCAAGTAGTGTATAGAAAGCGGTGGATTTAAATATTGGATTATGTTGGGAACAAGGTCCACTTGATCTCCGCCTAGCGGAGGCTCGTCGAACTCCCAAGTTAGGTCATCGCAGTCCGTTCCACAATGTTAAAAATCACATGTTAATCAAATGGGAGAAACGTGAAAGAAAACAAATGAAGTGATCTGTCAAATAGAATTACCTCCTAAAAAGGAAACAATCATCATATTTTATAATCGTGAATCATTGTTATCTATCAAAATGTCTCTTTTACGTGTTTTAAGTATAGTGTTACATGATCTACAACGGATATTTAATTATTATAACAGTTTTTTTAGTGGGATACAACATGGCGATTTTGGTTCCCTTGCGACGACCTAACTTGGGAGTTCGACGAGCCTCCGCTAGGCGGAGATCAAGTGGACCTTGGTTGGGAATTGAAGTAGTGTATAGAAAGCGGTGGATTTAAACATTGGATTATGTTGAGAATTGACGACTTCGGATGTTCCCTCCCACCTACGTCACGCTCACGTGACGCGCTCAACCCGCCCCCAACATGGCTGCGTATGTGAGTAAACATTGCAGGCGTTTTGCATGGAACATATGGGAACTTTGGGTAGTTTGAGCGTAGATTTCCATAGCGAATGAGCAATGCCGCGTTATTGTTGTGTTCCTAGATGCAAAAATAATGCTACAGTTCCTGGCATATCATTTCATTTGTTTCTCAAAGATGCGAAGCTAAGAAAGATATGGGAAATTAAAATACGCCGTGAC
This sequence comes from Isoperla grammatica, assembly GCA_945910005.1. Classification (NCBI taxonomy): domain Eukaryota; kingdom Metazoa; phylum Arthropoda; class Insecta; order Plecoptera; family Perlodidae; genus Isoperla; species Isoperla grammatica. Next base: position 70,435,195 of record OX246738.1, read on the forward strand.
AGCAGAAGGAACCAAGCCGTTTCGTCAACAGTGACAGTGTGTTCTAGTCATTTCATCCCAACAGACTTGAGGGAAGCTGTAAACGGCAGCAAAAATTGCCTCAAGAAGGATGCAATCCCAAGTGTGTTTAGTTTTACTTCCCCAAGAAAGCTGAAAGCACCGAGGATCAGAGTTAATCGTTACAGTTAATTTATTAATTCATGAAAGTTAATAGTTACATAATAGCCTGCACGCATAGGCAGGGCTAGGCCTAGACTAGAGGCTAGGAAAATGTAGGCCTACGCTAGGCTAAATCAAGCCAAAGCCCTAGTTTCAAAGACAGGTGACAGGTAGAGGCCCTACCTGTCATCTAGGCCCCAAGTAGGCGTGCATTATAGTGGCGGTAATATATGTCTGCATTATTATCTTTAAATCATGAATTCTAATGTTTTACAAACTAGAAATATTAAACAGTAAACCGTGCATAATAGCAGACATATGAGTGCATCATTAATATAACTAAATTTACTAATTAAAAACACGTAGGTACACTAGCTTCTAGCCTTGACGAGAACAGTGCCTGCCACCTGATTTTCAGCGGTCCAAAACTCTTTCAAAAAGGAAGGTACAAACAAGCTGTAACTTTCTTTGAGTAGCCTCTGGCTTCCTTCGTGACTAAAATACTTAAAAACTACACTCATCTCGAAATTTTTAAACAAATTTAAACATTTCCCCTAAGCGTGCTCCCGTAACAATAGCATGGGATCCATCGTTTTCTCAAGAATGTTTCCTCACTTCTCGCGCGCCATCTCTGGAGCGCGCGGGAAACTAAAATAAGCTCCTCCCATCGCAAGTCGTCAATTGTTGGAATTGTTAAGTATAGAAGGCGGTGTATGGAGTTTGGGGTTGCTAGGATACGAGATGGATTGTTAGTGTGTTGATGATGGGAGGTTAGAGTGTGCTGAGTTTTCGTGAGTTTGTGTATTTACCTACTAAAAGTATATTAAAACTATCTTATTATAATAGAACTTCTATTATTTCTACTAGAAGTAGTGTAACGATTCACACTTCGTGAGTGCATACAACAATATTATTGATATCGTGCGCTACTCCACGTTCACGAATCAGAAGTAGCGGCATTTTAAGGTATTTATAAATTCCTCACTACTCTCTATATAATTTGTTTCCTCACCCTTCCTCACCTCACCTGTCATATGTTACTGAGGATAGGGTGAGAAACGTAACATTGGCGCTTAACGTGATTGTGGTCCGAGTATATCTCACGGCATTGCCCCGGGACCGAGAAGTATTTGGTAGTTTTTCAATAACACTGGTTGGTTGTCATCCTTAAGGACAAACCAGGCACAATGAATAGTTTTCATACATTGCTGGCAGCGGTGGAATCCGTGATCCAGCAGAGACAACAGAACCCCGTAGTTGACGAGGCTACATACAATATGGGCCAACACATATTGTCAATTTTTAAAGAGGAGTTGCTACAGGAGGTACGCGGCCACATTAAAGAGGAATGTATCCGCGAAATAAGCACAACAGTAGATGGTTTGCGGGACGAGCTTCACGAGATCCGTACGTCCGTGAATGCCCTCCAGGCGACCTCTATTGACATGACTAAAGACGTCGACGCAATGGACTCGGCGATTAAAACTTTAAAATATGATATGAAAGAGGTTTCGCGGGCGCTAGATAGCCTGTCGTCAAAGTTGGGGGCAGAGGCACCACCCACCACCAATGACGGTACAAGCTTGTACTTTAATTTGCAAGCCTGGGAGAGCTTAGCGCGAGGGGGGCTAAAATATAGTGGCCTGGACTCGGACTTTCACGCAGTCGATTTTATGGACTCAGTGGAACGTAATTTTAAAATGATCAACACACCACCAATGCACCAATTAAACTTGGCCCTGCAATGCTTGGTAGGTAAGGCCGCGCAATGGGGAAGAGAACATCAGTTGTTGTTCCATTCTTTTGATGATTTCAAACAAGCTTTTATGAACAAGTTCTGGGGGCAAAAGGAACAGAGTCGAGTTTTGCGACACATTTATGGTGGCGCGTTTCAACCGGGGAAAAAGACAAGAGCTGAGTACTTTGCATTCTACTGCCGGATCACTCAACATCTTGTTAACCCACCCAATGACAGAGAGTTGTACGAGCAACTTACAAACCATTTTACTAAAAATATTAAAGTGTTGCTTTGGAATACTGATATGTCTAAGAAAGGTATGAGTGAGCTATTAGAGCGTCTGAACGGCAATGAAGAGGACATGGGTCACCCGGCAGCGGATGTGTTTGGCGACGAACGGGCGCAGCGCAGCTCAGCGCACAATAGCAACCCACACCCACAGCGAGGTAGCGCGCCAAATGACCGCCGAAACAACGGTGGGTCGCAACAAAGCGGCAATTATCATACAGACAATAGGAAACCCAGTGGGCAACCACAATATATTTATTGGCGAGACCGAGGAACAACTCACGTAAGGACGGTTGAGGTTGAGCAACATGGCGAAGCCTACACTGATGAGAATTTGGGAAACGGGGTACGGTCGGAACACGAAGGCCAGGAGTTTCGACCGAATGCGTTGGAAGAGAGGGCCTAGACGAGACATGTCGACGTACTATATCCACCATTTACACCAAACCGACAGAAGATTTAGTGGAGGATACACCAGTAGTGGGAACACTACCACCAAAAATAGAATGCCCCGTGCTACAAGCCCTAGTACAAGGACAACTATGTGACGTGCTTTTAGATTCCGGTTGTGAGGCCTCCTGTATTTCACAAGTACTCTGGGACCAGTTGGCTCCACACCAGGCCACCATACCAGTATTGTAATGCCGCACCGAAGCGGCTCCTCGGAGGTAGTAGTCATTCATTTTACATCTACTCACACTAATACAAATAATGCATTAAAGAGAAAACTTGATTTATTATTTTTTATAAACACTTACATTTTCATTTCTTTACCGACAATTACAACAATCAGAAAAACAACAAAAGACTGAAACAAAACATCTCAAGTCACGGCCCACCGGAGACAGCCAATGTCCTAGACCCGGCCACCGCCCACTAGATGCAATTGCAACCACTACATTGCCCCGTTCAATCAAACAGAACCATAGTTAGTGGTTCCTGTTTCACACATCAGATTAATTAACATACTTATAATAAAAAAACGTTAACAAGGTTACTGAAAGATTGATTAGAAAATTTTCGGTCAAAGCTTCTTTGGAAGGACCCAGGGGTAGTCGTTCACAGGTCCTGAACTTCGTAGTGCATATGGAGGTAATGGTACACCTACTTCCATCGGTGGATCAGGCACAGCATCGAATTCATACTCATGTTGTGGCGAGCCATCGTCGACTTCATTCTCTGAATCCATTAAATCTACATTTGTGTCATACTCAGCCATTCCATCACTGGTCGGTGCATCGCTAACGGAACCATGTTCATCATCAATAAAATTACGACCAGTCCGAACGATATCATCATCCCAAATATCTTGGGTAGCATGCCATGCATTCCGTTGCTGATCTACTGGGGCTGCTTCTTCTCTAGGGGTAGGCTCATCTGTCACAACCGGTCCATGTTTCAGACGATTACAGTGAACCAGCTGTTCCTTTCCACCATAAACACTCTTAATCCTAAAGTTGACAGGAGACGTCTGATCTAGTATACGATATGGTCCTGTCCATTTGGGTCCTAACTTCTTTGTTGTTCCAGGTTTCACCACCACTACGTTCAAGTACACTTGATCACCAACCTTGAAAGAAACAGTTCCAGATCTCTTGTTGTATTGACTAGCTCTCACTTCCTGAGATGCACGAAGCTTGGTTCGTACGAGATCAAACGCAATTTTCAGCCTCTCGGCAAGTTCAGAGGCATAATTTTCCGCCAAATCATATTTAACCCGTTGAGGTTGAACAAGGCTGTGAAATGGGAACGGAAAGTCTCGTCCATGCAACAAGTAGAACGGTGTGTCCCCAGTCGCACTGTGGATCGTAGCTCGATATGCCATTAGCACGTACGGAATCCATTCCGGCCAGTCGCGTTGATTGTCTTTTACAAAGTGTGAAAGCATTTCCTTCAGTGTTCTGTGCGTGCGTTCTAACATCCCATTCGACTCTGGATGGTAGCTTGTGGTCTGAATTCTTCCAATCTGCAGGAGGCGACATACGTCCTTCATCATTTTTGACATGAAATTCGATCCTAAGTCCGTTAAGAGCTGAACTGGAACTCCATGGCGAGCAATCACGCCAGTTACAAAGGTCTTTGCAACCGTAGCAGCAGCTTGATCTCGCATAGGGAACGCTTCAGGATACTTAGTAAATGCACACTGATACGTTAAAATATATTTATAGCCCTCGTCACTCGTTGGTAAGGGACCAACCACGTCCATGCTGGCTCTTTCAAACGGGCATGTTACCTCAGCAAATGCTTGCAATGGAGCCTTCTTACGATGAGTTGGAGACTTGTGCTCTAGGCACGACTTGCACGCCGCTATGTACTTCTTAATATCCCCATACATCCCAGGCCAGTAAAATAAACTTCGAATAAGGCCTAAAGTTTTTTTAAATCCCACATGTGAGGCCATTGGTAAATCGTGATATATGTTCATGATGTCTCTTCTCATTGACTGTGGTGCAACTAGCTGATCATTTCGCTCCATTCCCGATTTAACTTTATATAGTAAGCCATCTTCATCTAATGTGTACACCTCACTAGCCATCGAGTCCGTACTTAATCTTTCCATCAATGGACGTAACAATTCATCACTGTGTTGTTGTTCCTTGATGTGTGTACGATCCCACAAGGGCTGATAATTTATCATTGCAACCGAAGGTAACCGAGACAGAGCATCAGCATTTCCATGTTTATTCCCGGCCCGATGAATAATTTTGAATTGGTACTCTGATAGCATCAGTGCCCAGCGCATGAGTTTCGAACTTGGGTCTTTTAGGTTGAACAACCATACAAGAGGACGGTGATCTGTGATGATGGTAAACTCGTGGCCATAAAGGTAGCAATTGAAATGCTTTATTGACCACACAAGCAAGGCATTCCCTCTCAGTCGCTGACCAACGCTGCTCAGTGGTGTTCAATGCTCGGCTAGCATAAGCTATTGGTTGCTCTAGACCATTTACTTGTTGCGACAGAATAGCTCCTACGGCATAGCCACTTGCATCACACGATAGAATGAATGGTTTCTTGAAATTTGGATACCGTAGTAGTACTGGCTCTGTACACAAAGCATCCCTTAACTTCTCAAATGCATTCTGGCATGCTAATGACCAGTTAAATTTAGTGTCCTGACGAGTAAGTTGATTCAATGGAACAGCAGTTTCTGCAAAGTCAACAATAAAACGTCGATAAAATCCTACTAGGCCCAAAAATGCCTTTACATCACGAGTTGTCTTTGGTTGAGGATATGTTTTTAATACTGAGATCTTTTCCGGATCAGGTGTAACACCCTTAGCTGATATCACATGTCCTAAATAACTGGTCTCTTTCTGCATAAATTTACACTTAGATGGTTTTAGCTTCAAGTTAGCACTTCTAAGCCGCTCAAAAATGTTTCTTAGTCGCTTGAGGTGCTCATCTATATCACCCGCTGAGAAAGCCACCACATCGTCTAGATACACTAGGCATTGTTCTCCAGTCAAACCTGATAATACTGCATACATAAGGCGCTGCCAAGTGGATGGAGCATTTTTTAATCCGAATCCCATCCTTAAACATTCAAAATGGCCATCTTGAGTTGAAAATGCTGTTTTTTCAATATCTCTTTCATCCACTTCTACCTGCCAATAACCACTAGCAAAATCAAGACACGTGAATAACTCTGCTCCTCCCAACTGATCAAGCGTATCTTGCAAGTGGGGCAGGGGAAAGAAATCTCGCTTCGTCAAGGCATTTAACCCTCGGTAATCGACACACAATCTAACATTGCTTGGCCCACCACCCTTCTTCTTGACCATTACTACAGGTGCAGACCATGGTGAGGTTGACGGAGTAATGATTTCATCTTTAAGCATATCATCGATGATACCCTTCAACACAGGGCGTGTACTGTGAGGTACGCGATAAGGATATTTTGCAACCGGAGGAGCATCACTCACGTCTATTCTGTGTTTAACTAAATTAGTACATCCCAATTTTGTCCCAGGTAACAAAAATACATCACGGTACTCTTCTAAGAGAAGAAGTAATTTCTTTCGAATCACAGGTTCAAGATGATCTAGGTTGAAGTGTGGTTCCAATGATTCCAATGGTGTGTCCTCAGCCATTACATGGCACACACGATTGGCATTATGATCGGGCTCTTGTACCATCTCCACAACACCAATAATCGTCTTGTTGGGAATCAACAATGGCATCTGCGTAACATTCATTATTTTCACCGTCACTGCACGAGATGGTAGAGAAGTTGTGAGCACACGTCCCACCGATAACCCATAAACATTAAGTTTAGATGGTTCTACACAAATATCACCCATAGTTTGCCAGTCCTGTATTCCAGCACATAGCATCTCACAACGGGGGGGAATCTCTATTTCTCCACAAACACGTACGAAGCATGTTTTTTCGGTAATCTCCTTGGGAGATTCTATCCTTACATCCTTATCCTTGTTAAGAGGGGGTTCTTTTCTATTTACCATATCATGTTGATGATGAGTTTCATGCCTTATAGCTGATACATTATCATGAGGATAATCCTGAGCAATCTCCTGGGGAGATTGTATCCTTACATCCTTATACTTGTTAAGTGGGGGTTCTTTCCTCATCCTCCTACTAATCTTCTGGGGAGATTCTACATCTTTATCCTTGCTAAGAGGAAGTTCTTTCCTCCTCCTCCTCCTCCACCTCCTGGGGATATCCTTGGTAAATTCTATCTTTACATTCTTATCCTTGTTAAGAGGGGGTTCTTTCCTATTTACTATATCATGTTGATGAGGAGTTTCATGCCTGATAGCTGATACATTATCATGAGGATAATCTTGATTGGGTTTTAAATCAACCTGATACCTCAATTGACTAAAAAGTGGGGTGCACATTCCTTTTATCCACAGCTGCTTCTTGTCCAAATCAATCAATGCAGCATTTTTGTCTAGAAAATCGAGTCCTAACAATCCACCTGCACTGATTTGTAGTTCCTGAGGGGAGACATAGAATGTATGAGTGAAGTTATTACCTCCCATACTGAAGTCCATACTAACTGTGCCAATGAGAGGTAGTGGGTGTCCCGAGATACTCCTCACACCCCCACAGTCAATGGGCGTTATCTCCAACCCCTCTGTCAGAGCTTCTTTTACTATAGAGATCATGGCACCTGTGTCGACAAGTACATCATAACTTTCATTCCCTACAAGCAACGTTACCCCTAAAGTTTGAGAACAGTTACCTTGCTGTGTACCAAACACGGAGGCGTCCACTCGACCAAATGGTGAGATTAGGGCGCTCTTGTCTCCCCACCCCGGGGTGCAGGTAGGGAGCGATTGGAGTTTGGGTGACTCGTCGGTGTATTAATCTGGTGTGGAATACTATTGTGTGGCAAAGCTTGACTAGGTATGGCGAGATTACCACTGTATTGTGGAGCACTAAAGCCCGGCACTGGTCCAAAACTATAATGTGGCTGTGGTACACCCCATGGAGGTAACCACATATTACCATTGTAAGGTGGTGAATCAAGCTGGGGAATGAATTGTGCATATTGATTAGTTGCATTCAAGTGAGGAGGAAACCAGTTTGGAATGTTGCCATTGTACCCTACATTTCGAAACTTAGAGCGGCACTCTTTCTCTATATGACCCCTTTTGTGACAAAAGTGACATTCTGGCCTGAATGGATTAGGGCATTGTGCCTTCCAGTGATCTCCAGCACCACATCGATAGCACGTGTTAGTACCCCTACCCATATTAGTAAACAACCCTGGTGATGGTGGTGGTGGTAGTTGTAGTGGTGTTTGTGGGCAACGATCATTCATTTGTACATGCTCGTTTCGGTAGTACATCCCACTAGTAGATTGTGGTACAGATTCGTTAACGTCTATTAAGTTAACATATCGAGATTGACTACGACTAGTTGACATGCGTTCATTATCCTCCTCCTCTTGAGCGACATCTATAGCAGATGCGATTGTTGAAGGCGATCGTGAGAGAACAAACCTTTTGATTCCCTCCCTTAGACCACTCAAGAACTGTGCAAGAGTGCGTTCTGCCATTAACTTTTCTCTGATCTGTTGTTCAGGACCCTCAACCGAAACGTGTGGCTTATTTACTTGTAGCAATCGTTTAGCCAAAACCTTCAATCGAATCGCATACTCGTGAGACGTTTCATTATTTAGTTGAACACATCTCCGAAATGCTTCCTCTGCATGAACAAGAGGCTCTCTGGGTCGAAAGCTTACTTCTAATTGTGCTCTAAAATTCTTCCAAGATGTTAAAGAGTTAACCTGCGTATTAGTTTGAAGGAAATCTTTAGCCAACTTCTTACATTTAAGCTTAGCTATGGCAACTTGCTGAGACTCCGTCCATCCTCCAATAATAGCCGCTTCTTCAACTGAATTGAGAAAATCTTCCACATTTAGAGACCCTCGTTCACCCGTAAACAAATCCACTAAACCCAAAACACTACCCACCTGTCTTTGAGGAGCAGCCTCCCTGTAAACTGGATCACCACTACCTTCCATATTATGTAAATCCAGCAATAGCAGATAACGTAGATACAATTAAAATGTAATTAGAAAAAAGGACACAGACCGGTTGTTGTCTTCATGTGCGACCAGAAGAACAAAACTTGAAGAACGTGGAGTAGATGTTCACATAGAAAGTCCGAAGGCGCTGCCACCAATGTAATGCCGCACCGAAGCGGCTCCTCGGAGGTAGTAGTCATTCATTTTACATCTACTCACACTAATACAAATAATGCATTAAAGAGAAAACTTGATTTATTATTTTTTATAAACACTTACATTTTCATTTCTTTACCGACAATTACAACAATCAGAAAAACAACAAAAGACTGAAACAAAACATCTCAAGTCACGGCCCACCGGAGACAGCCAATGTCCTAGACCCGGCCACCGCCCACTAGATGCAATTGCAACCACTACAGTATTGCCAGTCGTGGGAGTAACAGTGGTGGGAGCAACAGGCAAGCGTAGTCAACGAGTCTCACAACAGGCCTATTTACAGATTATTGTTGATGGAGTTACGACAGAAATGGATTGCCTTATTGTGAGAGACCTCATGAAGCCAGTCATACTTGGTGTCGACTGGTTGAGTAAATTTGAAGTACACCTCGACTTCGAGAACAATGTAGTAACCATTGGGGGCACTCAAGTGAGGGGGCCGCTGACAACCACCTGCTGCAGTGACAATATTGGAAAGGGACAGGAACTGCTACCCGTAGCAATAGCAATTGCAGAAGATATACCGATGCACGCCTTGTCAATTAACAATATTTTCACTAAACCGTACGACGCCACTGATACCCCTGAGACTATAACAAATGATCTGCAGGCGGTAGACAGGAAGCTCATACTGATCAAGTCGGAAAGCCATGAGCTTCAATCACTATTGACCCGTTTTGATTACGTTTCCTCCAACAAATCTGGCATGATTAAAGCATGCGAATGTTCCTTGAAAGGGCACAATGCTGAGTTCTGTGTACAGACTTCTAACCCCATTCCTTTTGGCCATCGGGAAGCGGCTGCAAAGCACATTGCAACCGTAGTGGAGAAGTTTCGCGCTGCCTCAGAGGCAAACGTCAAGGAGTTCGAGCGATGGCAGAACGAGCAACGCAAGATGCTGATGGAGCAAGAGACGATGAAGCTCGAGGCAGTGCACGAGGAGCGCAAGAAACTGTTTCTGGAGAAACTCAACGCGAATCACGAGTCCTTGCAGCGGCTACTGAGCGCATCACACCGAGAGGAGATTGCACTCATGGAGCAACAGTTCTGGCAGCAGAAGCAACACTTGATGCGGGCGCGAGCAACGTCGCTCTGGGAGTTGGAGGAACGACAAATCCACGAGAAACAACAACTGGCTAAAAACAATTAAAATACATATGTCACCAACAAAGACGTCAGATGCTGGTTCGGCACGACAAGGAAGTGGAGCAGGTCAAGCACATGAACATGCCCCGTGAGGAGGACCTTGTCAAGCACCAGAACACGGAGAAGAGGAGGAAGAGGACGTGGCACCAGCGGATACGCGCCAAGATGAAGGCGAGATATATGATGTTCCAGGAGTCAGTGAGGACCAGTATGGGGCCTCGCGATCCTGACGAGGGCAGGGAGAAACTGAAGAACTTCAAGAAGAACGAGAAGAAGCGATACCGGGCGGAGCAGCACAGATTCGAGGTGAAGCGCGTCCAACAGCTGGAGGAGTTCGTGCTGAGACGCAAGCCCGAAAACAAGACGGAGACGAATCGCAGCGGTCGCACTAAGGAGGACATCCAGCTGATGAATGAACCTGACGAAGAAGACGCGCAAGGTGGAGGTCGATGGCGTCGTTGTCACAACGAACACGAGCAAGGTCATCTACGGAGACGAGGAGAACAACGTGGTTTCCAACGACCACATCTTCAAGACGCAGGAGCTGCGGCTGCTCAAGGACAGGAGGAAGAATACGTTTAAAGTCTTCGAGGACAATGCCGACGACAAACCCTTAGACTGGAAGATCGTTATGGCTAAAGAATGGTTGGTTCGTGAAGAGGTAGTTTGGACTGATGGGCAGTTTCCCAGCACAACCTCTTCAGGGGGCAGTGTAACCAACCATACATATCCCACCTTGTGTTCTTGATCACAGAACATGTATCAAGTAGTGTATAGAAAGCGGTGGATTTAAATATTGGATTATGTTAGGAATAGGGAAGTCTCATCAAAAATAAATATTCCTCAAAGTACCTAAAAATGGAAGATCATTATCTAAAAATACGGGCGGTATAATTTTTATATCTGAGAAGCGTATATTTCCAATTCTATTAGCATTTTAAGTTTGAAATTTGGAACTTCTTGTTCCGTAATTGAAAAACGGCTCTTGACGTCATATGTCATGTAAACAACTGCCTCCTTGAAGTATTCTTAATAATATCAACGATATTAAGTTGGACATTTTACAATATCTAGGATGCAGTGACTTTACAACAATGTCTTTTATACCACTGTTTTCTTCAGAAAATACATTTTGATACAGTATTTACCAAAACGTGTTTAAAATAATGCAATGATTTAACATATTGTTGTTAATTAATGTTGAGAAGTGTTCATTTACTAACTATAAATAAACGTTGGTTCAGTTAGAGTCTTATGAGAGCAATAATCTACTAAAGGGTGGGATTTCAGTACTATTTGCATGATATAAAATTATTGTTTACTGACATATGACGTCAGAACCTTGAAATCACGAGCAAGATGGCGCAGGTCCGTTTCTGAGCGCGTTTTGACAGCAATATCTTTGACTTGCTGTTAAAGCGATGTTAATGCACCTTTCGAGCCGAAACCAATTAGTTCCCGTTTATTTTAACTTGAGGTAACCAGTAAGCAAATAAAAAAAATGCGTGAGACTTCCCTATTGAAGTAGTGTATAGAAAGCGATGGATTTAAACATTGGATTATGTTGAGAATTGTTGGAATTGTTAAGTATAGAAGGCGGTGTATGGAGTTTGGGGTTGCTAGGATACGAGATGGATTGTTAGTATGTGTTGATGATGGGAGGTTAGAGTGTGCTGAGTTTTCGTGAGTTTGTGTATTCACCTACTAAAAGTAATTAAAACTATCTTATTATAATAGAACTTCTATTATTTCTACTAGGAGTAGTGTAACGATTCACACTTCGTGAGTGCATACAACAATATTATTGATATCGTGCGCTACTCCACGTTCACGAATCAGAAGTAGCGGCATTTTAAGGTATTTATAAATTCCTCACTACTGTCTATATAATTTGTTTCCTCACCCTTCCTCACCTCACCTGTCATATGTTACTGAGGATAGGGTGAGAAACGTAACATCTGGCAAACTTGTTTTAGAAAGCAAAGTTGTAATTGCATTATTATGTGTTTATAGGCCCCCTAACAATTCTACGAAATATGATTTTATTGCAGAAGTTGAGAAATATTGGGAGCGTGTAGACAACAAATACGCCGTGTTTATTGGAGGTGTAAATATTGATACTCTCAATCAACATGATAATACCGTTCAATTATATGAGGCAGAGCTTTCTGTAAATGGATTCATTCCTTATATTACGGAGGCTTCGCGGGAGGAAATATGCAATGACAGGCTAAGCAGTACGTGTCTTGATCATGTTTATATACGAGGCATTGATGTAAACGTACGTACAGCTGTTCATACTTCAAAGGTCAGTGACCATTATATGATTATCGCAGTAATAGATGGTTTAGGTGAATTGACTCACGCTCCCATAGATGCACTAGCGATCAATAAATGTATCAATGAAAATAAGTTACTTGTCCACTTACAAAGTATTCAATGGCAAAGCTTGTTGTCAATTACAAGCTGTTGTCAGTTGTACGATGCAGTGTATCATGATTTTAAAAAAGCAAATGATAAGGCGACTTATTATAAAAACAGGAAATCTGAAAGCAGAATTAATAAAAAGTGGATGACTAATGAGTTTTAACAAAGCAAAGAGATCAATTGTTTCGTAAATGGAAAAATTGCAAGGAATTAAATATTTTCAAAAATATGTATAGACAAGAGTATAACTATTTCCGGAACAAAGTAAATAAAAAAATACATGCTGCTAAAAATCAATATTTCAAAGCCGTCATCGAAAGAAATAAGCATAACATTTAAGAAACTTGGCAGTCAATTAATGAAATTACAGGTAAGCGTAAGAAAGAGTCAGTTCAGGCAGTAATAAACAGGTATTTGGGTAAAAGCGAGAGTCAACAGGTAATTGTAAATAAATTTGCCAAATCATTTGTTGATGAAATTGATAAAACTATTCACAAATGTAAAGTTCAATGTTTACCTATTGAGAGTGGAGGCGCAATTACAAGCTATCAGCAGCCACAATCTATGTTCATACCTGCTATCGATGAAGTTGAGGTTAAAAATATTATTAGCGGTATGAGTCCTAATAAGCAAGCAGGCATAGATGGTATAAGAGTAAAAGATTTGCAAAGTATCTCTAGTGAGATAAGTCCGGTTATTGCACGATTAATTAATTTATAAGTAACTGAGGGCATAGTTCCTGAAAAACTAAAAACATCGATTGTGAGGCCGATTTATAAAAAAGGAAATCACCTTGAATATTCTAATTACAGACCAATCGCGTTGTTGCCAAGCATTGAAAAGATTATGGAAAGATACATTGCAAATTGTTTAGTCAAGTACTTAGAAAAATTTAACATTATTAATGAGCATCAATACGGATTTCAAAAAGGGAAAAGTACGTCGGGTCTACTCTTAAAATTTTCTAATTTGATCAATTCTAAATTTAACAAAAACTGTCACATTTTATGTATGTTCATCGACTTTACCAAAGCTTTCGATACCCTAAACCACAGAAAATTGCTGCTTGCTCTTGAACGGATTGGCGTAAGAGGTCCCTTGTTAGCATGGTTTGAAAATTATTTGTCAGAAAGGAAAATTATTGTGCGAGTGGGAGAGTTTGATAGCGAAGTTAGACCATGTCAAACGAGGGTACCGCAAGGGTCCATATTAGGGCCAGTTCTTTATTTAGTTTATGTAAATTTAATGGTAACCCTTACGAAAAATATCCATCACTAATGCATCACAAAGTAACAACTTCTTGTAAACCATAATAACCAATTGATAACTTTTTGTAAACCACTAACAACCATCGAATAGGCTTTGAAAGTTGATGATAACTAAATGTAAACCAATCAATAACCATTTGGCAACTTATTACAAACCAGAACATCACCAATTGACAACCATGGTAACTACTAACCTTTTAGTAACCATTTGACCACTATTTGTAAACCTCAACTAACAACCAAATGACAACCATGGTTGTTTTTTGGTTACTACTTTTTTCTGAGTATCTGACAATAACTTATTGATTACCAACTAACAACCAAGGATACTAGTCACCAGTTGGCTACCATGGTTATTGATTGGTTTGCAATAATATGCCGAAGAAAAAAAAAATATACATTGATTGATATTTGGGCTGCAATGTATATTTTCTTAGTAAGCAAAATAATGTTATTAATTATTGTTCCAGCAAATGTTATCCTCACTATGTTCACCTCTAATTTGTGAACAATTTCCAAATAATACATACAAAAAAAAATACATTTAAGAGAAATCTGAAAATCATTATTTTATGTGGTAAAATGTACCAATTTTATGTTTTTTAATTGCAATCTATGACTATTCACCCTAGGCCCAATGATTATATTAGTATAGCATACAATTATTGCAACATTTTATTTCAAAAGAATAATATACGTCTTAAAGCAAGTTAACCTGGAAACTTTCACATTTGACTTTTTTTTATTCAATAAGTTTCATAACACATACAAATTTAGCTCGGCATCCTCTCTAAAACTTATTTTGGTTTGAGAAGAGGTCATATGTGGGGGAAAAAAGGTTGCATACACAAGAGCCATCTCTTTACATAAAAGTAAAAAAACTATCAATCAATGAATCAAAAGCCAATGTTAAATGCATAACCAAATATATACATGTAACAGTAATAATAATATAATACGAAGGGCAAACATCAAAAGTGCATTTTTGGTGCTTTGGAGATTGATTTTCACCCTTGAGCGGTAGCCTACATTTTGTAGAAATACTAGAAGGCCCTCTAACTCAATAATTACTAATTTCCCATTAACCGTTACACAGTGTAAAACGTATATACTATTTAAATGAATCAATTTATTACGGAAGTGTACTAACTACTAATTATAAACTAACGTGATTTCAATATAGACCTTCAAACACTGGATTGGTTTTACCACAACCAGCATTTTTGATAATGCTGTCTCCTACTATTGGAAGTGGTTGTATTATTTATTACACAAACAATTGTCATGTTTAAAAAGGAAAAAACAATAAATAAAAAAATATTTGTTCACTACAAGATACAACCAGTGTGAATTTTGAACATTTGAACATGGATTTATAATAGTACTTCGTACTGGATAGGCAGGTGTGTAGTGGGCAGTGTACGAGATTTTGGACCACGCCCCGCAAAGCTAGTCGGCCATATTTGTTGTTTACTTGCTCTGACAGTCGTCGTGACCGCTGCATTTCACATGTTTCTCTCGTGCATATTTCAAAGGAAAATGTCCTTATTATAAGTAATATGTGACTGTTAAGTTATTGTTAATACACTATTGCCTAAGATAACTGGTCTACACAGGTTTCAAAGTGGCCACCAGCTGAGTTCGGATAGGCCTAGGCCTACATTTACAATTATTTGGTAAATGAAGTAAATGCGTACATACCAAAGACAGTATGAAAGCATACAAGTCATTAGACACGCGTACAACTAGCCTACTTCAAGTGTGGTTTAGTGCGTGAAGTGTTTTACCACCCAATCGAAGGCCTAGGGCCTATCCCATTTTTGATTTTGTTTCCTCAAGTGCAAAGTGACGCCGGGCCGAAGGCTGAACGACAAGCCCCGGGAAATATGGGTTCTGGATAAAGAAACGGATGGCTGCATATGTGCTGCTCATTGCACATGCATGGCAGGGTAAGAAATATTGTAATATAGTGATAAATGAATAGGTTTAGGTTAGGCCTCCTAATCCATAGAAATTATACCAGGCCCTAGGCCTAGGCCTACCTAACCTAGGCCTAGGCTAGGCGTATCTGTCAAAAAGCATAGAAAAAAAGGGCTGAAATCTGGGCTGCGTACCAAAGCTATGACTGGCAGTGACTGAGATCCGTACCAACTTGACTCGCAGTCAAGCTGCAGTCACTGCTTTTTGCGTATCAGTTTACCTCGCAGTAACCCCTCCAGTCACTACGATGACTGGGTCGAAAAGTCCCAGCTATCGCAGTCAAGGGGGACGTAGCTAATAAGTTTACAGCGAATTATGAATTTATAGACAATATTATGGTTTAAATAGTAAGTGACATCACAACACCATATAATCTCAACTTAGAAGTCCCGTAAGAGTTAAATTATGAATGTAATGTTGTAAGGTTAATTAGCAGATGGCAAATGTTGCTTTTATGAATGACAATTTCTGCTGTTGTCTGCTTTCGCTGTGACTGTGACTGCAGCCCGTACCAGCTGCTGCGTTCACTGCGTTGACTGGGTTACCCCCACCACCAGTCACAGCCACAGTGAACGCAGTCAAAGTTGGTACGCAGCCCAAGAATTGTAGTTATCCCCTACACCTAGGGTTGTTGCCAGGTAACAATAATTGTTGTGTAAGGATTTGTTTTCTTTATGGGAAATAACACGCATACAGAATGTTTTTTTTTCCTCTTATGCGATGATGACCTTTTACCAATGTAAAAGTTTGCTCTGCCTTTAGCTTTATCAGACCTGGGCTAAATGTGCTTCCTAGTTTTAGTTTGCACACCAGCCAGGTCAGTGATAGGATAGCAGCACTAGGTGATCATATAACTCGTTTACGATATAAACCGTTGATTAATCATTCTCAAGCTGTAGGCTGGTTTTTAAAGCTTCAAACCTAGATCGCATACAATTTTAAATTTTTGATAGAAGGTTTGGAAGGAATAGAAGGCTACATGTTCGTTGTAAACTAGGATTGTACCATTGAGTTTGTTAGTTAGCCCAATGATTCTACTGTGTGGTGAATGTCAACAGCACAGGCTAACAAAAAATTCTTTATCAGTGTAGTTCACAACATGTCGGATTTAGACGAGTTTGTGCAAAATGACAGGATCAGGTTTACTCCAATCAATAAAATATAAGCTCATATTTAAGTTTATGTTTATTTTAAATATTTGCAAAATTTGAAAGTTTAAAAAATGTATCTAGGTAGATCTCTAACCTATTCTTATGTTACAGGTAGAATTTAAGAAAGCTGAAGAAATACAACTTTGCTAGACATACACACCATGTAGGTGGCATCAATAAATGTAAACGAGCCACTCGTTTATGTAGAGCCGACACCAATTGAAGGAAACCATAGAAATACAAAGTTATTTGAAGCAAAAATAAAGAAAATAGTACCCACTGCAGTATATTTTGCTCTAACACTAGACAGCGATTCTGATTCGGGAGAATCTACTCCGTCACGAGAAAATGCTGATAGGCCTTATATGAAGATTATATTATGTATATGTAATATATGACATGATATACCAAAATGCTATGTCTTTATTTAATAAGCTGGGACGAAGTTTGGTTGAAATAATCATTATCTGGTCTTTAATCTTGACTGAATGAAAATTGGCCATAAATGGGGCTACATATGAAACTAAAGTCTGAAATAATTCATATGAAACAAGGCTAGTATAAAAGTGAACCAAATTGTCTGACATCTGGTGTGCTTTCTAACAGTTTTCGTTAATTATTTTAGTCAGGTCATTGTTTTCTTCTTGACGTTTTTGTACTTCTGCTAACAGCTCTTTGTTTTGGTTTTCGAGGAAATTATTCCTAGCTCAGTCAGTGGATCACCCCGATCCACAGCAGTCATGGTTCCTAAAAAAAAGAACATGATTACAATTACAACTTTAGATGAATAAGATGGATTTTAATTTAAAATGAATTACTTAAAGCATGGGTATCTACATTTAACGTACCGTAGGTATGTACATATTAATTTTTTAGTAGGCCTATAGAAAAATAAATTTTTGAGTTGTTAGTTACTGATAAATGATAATTTAGTCAATATAGGCCCTACAATCATTGAGTATGCTACAATTCTGTATCATGTACTGAATAAAACAATTTGATTTGAGTAGCACTTGCACTATTTTAATATCTATGACTTACCCTGAGTAGTGAATGGTTCCTCTGTAGGTATAATCATTAATTCACCAGGATGTTGATTCACTGGGAGTTCGGCCTGGTAGTGGCCATCAACCTCTGGCTGGTTAAGAATGGTTGGAGCTGAACCAGGCCTGGGGGTTAAATATATAAATACCTAAATAAATATATAAATAAATAAATATATAAATAAATAAATAATACTACTGAATGTAATTATATGTATTCTTGTATGTGTGAGAATAAAATGGAATTTATTATTATTAGGCCTATATTATTAAAGGCCTAATAATAAAGCTAAATGGTAGGTCAAAAATGTTATTATGTGTGTACTCTGGCTACCAACCAAAGATCATACCAGTTCTGAATCTGATGGAAGATTGATCTCTCTTATTATGAAAAAGTAGGCCTAATCACTGAGTGTGATTTGGCTACCTACTGTAAGTTTTGTACTGAAAATAACTTACCATCAGTGTTGATGTGACTCTTTTGACCGGCTGTAAAATGTCATCTTTTAAGCGGAACTTGTGGCATGTAGACCAGAAGTCTTCCATATTCTTGCATTTTAGAAGAGATGTTGCCTGAACACACCAATCATCCAGAGCTTGTGATGAATCTTCAGAAGCAGCTACAGCTACTTTGAAGTGAAGAGATGTAACTTCCAATAAAATATTTTTTATTTCCAATTCCATGTCTGAGTTGGCTGAAATATAAATACATATATATTATTGTTTGGACCTTATCATTGACCTATCAACAAGTTTAAGGCCTAGTTGAACTACCGGTATCTATAATTTGAAAATATTTGTGTATCTATTGATTAAGCAATCTACAACAAAAACCATTATTACTGTACAATGTAAAAATGTGTATGGCCTAAGAAGTGACTATTGATTACAGTAGGCTGTCTCTCACAATCCATTAATGTCCATGCACAGAACTATTATAACTTGTTGATCATCTCAAGTTAAATTACAATGCATAGCCATGGCTACTACATGAACATGGAAATTGTATCTAGCCAGCATGTTGTGATTGTTACTTGAGAACATTACCTAGTGCTTAGTATGCCTAGGCAAGAAAACCTTTTCCTAGTTATGGAACTATGGCAATCGAGAATATCAGTTCAAACATGTTACATAATACAGGCAAAGGTACTTTGCAAGTCTTGCAACATTGACCGAACTAATACCCTATAGTGTATGACGGTATGTGGTTATTAATTACAAGAATAGGTCCAGTCTAAGCTTGAGTATTCTGTCAAAAGAAGTAGGTAGGGCCTACTGCCGAGACCATTGCTACAGAGGGTAGCGATGGCCTTGCTGCTAGACCCTAAACTGTTGATTACATAGGCCTATGTGCATTATCTAATATCACACAATACCATGGTGCATGGGTGACGCTTATGATACAATTGGCATAAACTTATTGCCAATAATTTCTAGAGGCCCTAGGTCCTGCAAATGCAAACGGACTAGGCCTAGCCTAGCCCATGTTGAATGCATAATTGGCAGGCCTACTAGGCTAGGCCTAGGCTATTTGACATGGTGTTATGTATAAATGTTGTATACAAAGAGTTGTCACACACCATGTTACAATAATATCAAGATGATCTAAGTGTATAGCCTAGGACCTAGGCTTATCCAAGTTGGATGCATGGATAGTGATAGTGAATGCTGTTGTCTATCTTAACCTTGTCTACTCTTAGGCCTAGCCCAGATTGGATGTATGGTTGATGCTGTTGGCTCGAGTTCATTTACCACATATCAATATTTTCAAGATATTTGCCTAGGTCAAAGCGTAGGCCTAGGCCTAGACTAGGATAGGTGAGTGCTAGAGGCCTCGGCCCTAGGCCCTAGGCCTAGTTGATGGTACGTGGCCAATTGCCAATATTTTCTACATAGCTGTGACCTTACCAATTCTCAGGACTAGCCAGGGTTTAATTACAATGTTGTGATTCAACTTCATCTTTCACTGGTACCTAGGCCTACGCCGTACCGGTAAAATACCTGGGCTAGGCTGTACGGGTCTAGGGCTAGGCCTAGTAGGCCTAGCCCATGACAATAGGCCCTCGCCTACTCCATAGCCCACTACGACTGCTTTTCTTCTAGACAACCTAAATTAAGTACTAGGTAATTAGGCCTAGTAGTTAAATAACCATTCAATCACTTACCTAACGAGTTTCTTATTGTCAGTCTTGGTGTAAAGTACTTCACAAATGTAGTAAGCCTGTGTAGCGCACAGCATATAGGCCTATGCGGCCTACTGAAGTTTCTTCATAATTCGTAAACAACAAATATGGCGGCCATTTCCGGAACAACAATCGTGGACGGCCCCTCCCATTAGAGCTAGATCTCCTCCTCAAATATAACTCCATGATTTGAATGCCTACTTTTGGCGCACTAATTCGCATGCAGGCGGTGGGTATACTTCGCTTCGGTCGGTGACTATCGGCCATCGGGCAGTACGCCACACTTCTCATCGGCGTCGATCGGTCCCCAACCGTCAACGGTGTTTGTCAGAGATATCTTTGTGATATTACAATTAATGTGTCGTTTGATGGAGATCTACAGAAAAGCTGTCGACGGAAATTCAGGTAAGTTTTTTTAAGTTTTAGCTTACATGTTCCACGATTAGGTCACACAACATAATGTTATGGTTGACTGACTTAGCTGGCAAGAGCAATGGCAAAAGATAGGTTAGGATGGCTTGTTGCTACCTTTGAATTAGGATTTAGGCCTAGGTCCTACCTCTAATAAACTAGGGTGTAAATTCTAAATCGTTAGTTGCTAGGGCCTACTACGCCCTAAGCCTAGGCCTAGGCCTACCTCCTACCTCCTCTAAGCACAGGCCTAGGTCTTAGGCCCACCCTGCTGTAACTAGGCCTAGTTCAGCCTATAAAACATCTAGGCCCTAGGCCTAGGCTATAAAATTCAATCCTGCCTAGACTCATTATGCCTATTAGCTCATGGCCTAGGCTTGGGCCTACCAAAAGTGTAGGCCAAGGCTAGGGCCTACCAGAAACGTAGGCCTACTGCTTTTGTCCGTGTGAATGGAAACCTGGCTCGTTGTGTAGGCCTAAGTATAGTGGTGATGGATAAGCCCGTGCTCAGCCCACTTGTTAAACGTGGTAATGATCAATGTTCTTGGAAAGTGCTAGCCGATAACTTGATAACTGGTAAAAACGTACTCGTCAAGTCAGTTAAATTTGTTAAATGAAGCCTGTGAAGCAGTAAAATCATTTTTAAAAGCAAGATATCTAATAATTATCACAATGTTAATAAGTGATTGATATCCTAGATATAGGCACAGGTGATATAGGCCTAATGCCTAAATTTACCAGTTAAATTGAGAACGTGTGAGAAATGCTCGATAAATATGTCTGGACGTGTCCGAATAGTATCAAAACGTTGCTTATTATTGTTCTCGAACTTGGAGTTCATCAACAAAGGGTAACCTAAGGTCACAGATTGTTAATGATTGTTGATGACATTAAATCGAGAACAAGAATTGTTGGTTCTATTCGGACAGGCTGGTCTTCTTATTTTTAGCTCATTTTGTTGCTGCGCGATATTTCAATTTAGTTATTTTCCGTCTAAAGAAAATATCAATTTGTTCACATTTTATTAACTATTGCTTTGTCAATTTTCTGAGGCTCTATAAATTGTGCCATATAGGCCTAACCGTCATGCGTACAATTCACTTCCATAATGCGTTGCATTACATATGAGTAGGCGGAGGCCTATTACAATCCCCAATGCCCAATGCGGCCGCCTAACGCTCGGGCATGGGTTGACAATTAGGCGCGATGAGGATATGGCAAAATTTAAAAACGAGTAGCCAAATAAACGCACAAGTATTTAGTGCATCTTTCATCATATACCGCGGTAAAAATTTTATTTGCAATATCGTCAGGATATTTTTGCCGACAATATTATCGCAATATATCGCAACAAGTTTGTGTTTGTTTTGCGATTAGCGATATTGAATTTCATATTGTTTGACATCCCTAACTTTTATGATACCACCATGCTTATTGTATAGGCCTAATTTGTTTAGTTAACTAAAACATGTTCTTGCTGATGTAGCCTACCTTGAAAAATGTATAAATGGGATTTCACTGGACATCCTTTCACATCCTTTGACCCATATTTTTTAGTTCTTAATTTTGAGGTAAGTATGATTTACATGTATTAGTAGAGGTGTATGTTTGTTAAGATAAAATTTGCCATCACACTTTAATTTTATGTTTAAAACAAAATAAAATGTAATTTTTTTTTTAAATTTGTATGTTCATTTTTTGATAATGGTTATCAATTGATTTATAATGCGTGACTATATAGTTATTAATAAGTCACCAAGGTTATGTTTTGGTTATCAATTGGTTTATAATTCGTGACTATATGGTTATTAATAAGTCACCGCTTGGTTATCAATTGGTTTATAATTCCCGACTTTATGGTTATTAATAAGTCACCGAGGTTATGTTTTGGTTATCAATTGGTTTATAATTCGCGACTATATGGTTATTAATAAGTCACCGAGGTTATGTTTTGGTTATCAATTGGTTTATAATAGATGACTATATGGTTATTAATAAGTCACCGAGGTTATGTTTTGGTTATCAATTGGTTTATAATTTGCGACTATGTGGTTATTCATTAGTTACCAAGGTGATGCTTTGGTTTGCATCCATCCCAAGAAGTGGTTTGCAATTGGTTATGCATCCATCACCAAATAGTCACATTTTGAAACAAAAGTTACTATTTGGTTTACACATGGTTATCAATTGGTGATGTGCACCTTGGTTTATATTTGGTTATTCATTGGTGATGTATATTTTTAGTAAAGGAATGTTCATAAAGAGGTGTTTTGCTTTTTGCTTTGCCGATGACACGGCATTGGTAGAAATTCATAAAAATATAAAAATGGCTGAGCTTTATTTGCAGGAGGATTTTATTAACTTGTTGAGGTAGACACATGATGATGGACTTATCATTAATTCAGTTAAAACAAAAATAGTACATGTTTCGTCCCCTCATAATATTAATCACAATGAAAGTATAAATATTTTTACCCATTCCTTTGATTGTTTACATAGCAATGTTTGTCAAAATGTTAGCAGCATTCAATGCAAGTGTAAAAGTAAAATGAAAATTGATTCAGTTTACAGCCATCCGTATTTAGGAGTGGACATCGATCAAAACTTTTGCTGGGATGTGCATATAACACGAGTTTGTAGTAGGCTTAGGTCGTGTTTAAATGAACTGTACAAATTAAAGTTTATACTGCCTTTTACTCTTTTAAGAACGGTTTATATTGCACTTGCTGAGTCCGTCATTCCATACGCCTTGACAGCATGGGGTAATGCTCGTTTTCAAATATAAAACATATTCTTTTACTGCAGAACAGAATGCTTAGGTTAATATCGTATAGTAAACCAAATGATTCATGTTTAACAATAAGTGGGTTATATAGATTGTGTGATGTCCTTCCTGTTAATACATTATTTATATATAAATTGGTGTTGAAGTTTTACTACCAGGAAATGTTTAATAACGTAATAGACCATAGTTTGTATACTCGTGCCAAGGAAGCCGAGTTTTTTAAAATACCTAAGTTTGACAATAAGTACGGCAAGCGTGCCTTGGAATATTGTGTGCCATTTAATTTTAATAAGCTTCCCAAAGACCTCAGGAACTTGGATAGTATAAGTACTGTGAAAAGGGAATCAAAAATGTTTTTGTTACGTGATACTATCGCACTATGTTAATATGTTATATTATAAACAAATTGAAATTCTAAGAAAGTGCTTTTATACACAATGCCCACATTCACAACTTCATAGAGCTATAGTATCGGCAGACAAGTCGCTTTCTCCACTCAATTTAAATGACGGAGATTTCTACTTGCTTCCAAAAATAAATTCTGACACAGCAAAGGAGGAAAGGGTATCAGAGAAGACTTTACATAGCAGACATTATAAAGAACTTATTAAGAATAACGTCGATAGGGTAGCATCGAACAAATGTTTAACGCCCGGGGATATATTCAGCGAAACAGAGGGATTTATGATCGCTGTTCAAGATAAAAACAGTTTCAAACAATAAATTATAAAAGACGTCACAGTGGATGATAAATGTAGAAAATCTAATATGAACGGCGAAACAATTGAACATATCGTATCTGGGTGCAAAACGCTTTGTCAAATTGATTATCTTCATAGGCGTAACCAAGTTGCAAACATTATACATAAAAAATAGCCTTAAAGTATACACTTATAAACACAACCACTGCGTATTACAAATACAAACCTGAAAAGGTGTTAGCTAGTAAAGACTACAAATTACAAGACCAAACCATACATCACAATAAACCGGATATTATATTTATTGACAAGAAGAAAAAAGAAACGATTTTAATTGATGTTGCCGTTCCTTTATGCCACAATGTAGAGACAACTTGGCGAGACAAGATAAACAAACATAGGGAGTTATCTATTGAAATAAAAAGGTTGTGGTAGCAGAATAATGTAACTGTTGGACCGTTAATTATGTCAGCAAATGGTATTGTTCCGCGTAAACTCCATGACAGTATTAAACTTATTGGTCTCCCACCGAAAATATACATCAAGATGCAAAAAGCAATACTTTTGAACACGTGTATGATAGTGCAAAATTTTTGAACTAAGAAGAATAAAGACTTCAAGAAGTTTTCCATCCTAATGGTGGTATTCTTGGTTTTAACTATACAAAGAGCGAATTTTGGGATGAGTATAAATCGACCACGACCGTACATAGCATCCACAGTTTGTTTGGAAAAATAATATGGACAATGATATATTTAATTAGTTCTAAGTAGACTTTAATAAGGTTAACACATGGAAATACTTGACATTTATGTCCGTACAACATGTTTAAGCCGATTTTCACCGAGTTTGTATGTATTGCAACAATAACATAATAATAATAATAATAATAATAATAATAATAATACATAATAATAAACACAACTAAATGGTAAAAACAAGATCAAAGCAATTAACACTTATGCTATACCGGTACTAACATATTCATTTGGAATTATTAAATGGACACAGACAGAACTTCATGCCCTAGAAATTCTCACCCGCACAACATTCACCAAATACAGAAGTCATCACCCTAAGTCAGCAATAGAACGAGTGACTCTATACCTAGAGAAAAAGGGGGAAGAGGCTTGATTGATTTAAACAATTTATATTATAAACAAATTGAAATTCTAAGAAAGTACTTTTATACAAAATGCCCACATTCACAACTTCATAGAGCTATAGTATCGGCAGACAAGTCGCTTTCTCCCCTCAATTTAAATGACGGAAATTTAAACTTGCTACAAAAACTTAATTCTGACACAGCAAAAGAGATCAGAATATCAGAAAAGACGTTACATAGCAGACATTATAAGGAACTTCTTAAGGATAGCGTCGATAGGGTAGCATCGAACAAATGGTTAACGTCCGGGGACATTTTCAGCGAAACAGAGGGATTTATGATCGCTATTCAAGATAAAGTAATCAAGACTAACAATTACAAAAAATACATACTGAAAGACGTCACAGTGGAAGATAAATGTAGAAAATGTAATATGAACGGCGAAACAATTGAACATATCGTATCTGGGTGCAAAATGCTTTGTCAAACAGATTATCTTCATAGGCATAACCAAGTTGCAAACATTGTACATCAAAAATTAGCCATGAAGTATAAACTTATAAACACAACCACTGCGTATTACAAATACAAGCCTGAAAAGGTATTAGATAGTAAAGACTACAAATTATATTACGACCGGGCAGTTATAACAGACCAAACCATACATAACAATAGACCGGATATTATATTTATTGACAAGAAGAAACAAGAAACGATTTTAATTGATGTTGCCGTCCCTTTATGCCACAATGTAGAGACAACTTGGCGGGAAAAGATAAACAGATATAAGGAATTATCTATTGAAATAAAAAGGTTGTGGAAGCAGACTAATGTAACTGTTATACCGTTAATTATATCAGCAAATGGCATTGTTCCACGTAAACTCCATGACAGTATTAAACTAATTGGTCTCCAACCGAACATATACATCGAGATGCAAAAAGCAATTATTTTGAACACGTGTAGGATAGTCCGAAAATTTTTGAACTAAGAAGAATGAAGACTTCAAGAAGCTCTCCATCCTGATGGTGGTTTTCGTGGTTTCCACCGTACAAAGAGCGAATGCTGGGATGAGTACAAATCGGCCACGACCGTACATAGCATCTACAGTTCGGTTTGGAAAAAATAATGTGGACAATGATATATTAAGTAGTTCTAAGTAGATTTTAATAAGGTAAACACATGGAAATACTTGACATTTGTGTCCGTACAACATGTTTATGCCGGTTTTGACCGAGTTTGTATGTATTGCAACAATAAAATAATAATAATAATAATCATTATAATTATTTTTTTTTTTTTTTTTTTTCTCTTTATTATAAGAACCCAGTTAATTAAATTCGATACAATCCCACAAAGCTACACACGTAGCTTGTCTGTGGGGATAACAAACAAAACTAAATGAAAGTAATCTAGACTCCAACACCTATTACAACATTAATACATTTCTTAATACTAAATAATTAAATAATAATATAATATAATACAAAATTCAAAAACACTAGGCATTCTTCGAATGCTATTTATAAGTAATTAGTTACATCTTACAGTCAGTTCTTACAGTCAGAGCTGGGAAAAATACTCAAACATTCATTCAAAATAGAAGATGTATTTTCTATTTGCATTAAAAAATACGTACGTATTTAAAATACAATTTCCTTTTACAATGAAAATTATATTATATTATATTATATTATATTATATTATATTATATTATATTATATTATATTATATTATATTATATTATATTATATTATATTATATTATATTATATTATATTATATTATATTATATTATATTATATTATATTATATTATATTATATTATATTATATTATATTATATTATATTATATTATATTATATTATATTATATAATATTATATTATATTATATTATATTATATTATATTATATTATATTATATTGTATTATATTATATTATATTATATTATATTATATTATATTATATTATATTATATTATATTATATTATATTATATTATATTATATTATATTATATTATATTATATTATATTATATTATATTATATTATATTATATTATATTATATTATATTATATTATATTATATTATATTATATTATATTATATTATATTATATTATATTATATTATATTATATTATATTATATTATATTATATTATATTTCATATATGTATATATAAAATTTCGATACTGCACATGAAGCTCTGCTTAAATTTTATTGTATATTGACGAGCAAAATTAAGATACGTTGCACCTGATCTCACACTGTATAATATGACTTCCTTCCTTTCCATCGGACCAAGAAATGCTGTATACCGAATATGTTACTATTATTATTATTATTATTATTATTTCAATTATTGTCATTTAATACATTTCATCCAGACCTAATTTAAATAAAAATAAAAAACATAATAATAATAATAATAGTAATAATAATAATAATATAAATAATAAAAATAAAAATATTAATAATAATAACAATAATAATAATAATAATAATAGTAATAATAATAATAATAATAATGATAATAGTAATAACAACAATAATAATAATAATAATAATAATAATAATAATAATAATAATAATAATAATAATAATATTAATAATAATAATAATAATAATAATAACAATTAACAACAATGATAGAATAATAAAAATAAAAGATTTCTTTACTGAAGGAACAACATAATTTAAACTGAAAGATAATGATACCAAAAATCTAAGTAAATATATACCAATTACATGCTTACCAACAATATACAAAATTTTGACATCATGCATAACAAATAAAATATATAGTAATTGCGTAACACACAATATTAGATGAAGAACAAAAGGGATGTCGCAAGGATGTAAGACACAATTAATTATCGATTATGTTGCAACTAACCAAGCATTTAACAAGAAGAGAAACATTCACTTTCTATATTGATTACAAGAAAGTGTATGATTGGCTGATACAGATATTGGAAATTTATCAAGTACATACTTCAGATTTCGTCTAGAATTCTTGAAATATAGGTTCATAAATAATGAACATTTTATGCGGAGGCAACACCAGCCTCGCAACAATTTCTTTTAAGGGAGTTGGGGGGGGTGGGGGGAGAGGTCACGAACATAAAGACACAATAAAAAAGAAAAAGTATCTGGTACCGTTTGTAGAATAATTTTTCATGCTATTTACTGTATTGTCGCACACGCACACGCACACGCACACGCACACGCACACGCACACGCACACGCACACGCACACGCACACGCACACGCACACGCACACGCACACGCACACGCACATATACTAAGTTTCTGATGTAAGTGTTAATTTATAAGTATTCATAAGTATTTGTATGTTCTTTGTGTCGTTTGTTTAATCTATTTCATTTGCGCTTGTGGAATGTACATTCTGTTGCAAATAAAGGCTTAATAATAATAATAATAATAATAATAATAATAATAATAATAATAATAGTTCGCAACTTACGCAACACTCGCAAATTTTCCCACGGGATCCCATCTAACGTGTAAACTAGTTTCAACAGTCACCATGGCTCTACAAATGGTTGATTTGACAAAAAATATGTTCGGTGTACTATTAACAGAACATTGAATCAGGATAGTTATTAGTATTTTGGTTTTTGCAGCGGTGGGAGCCAAGGATTTCAACGTGTTTTCTAAGGTATTGGATACCATAGCTGTGGTAATCGTTTGACCTTATAGAACGGGTCTGGGGTGGAGCCCCAGCAGCTGGATGCAAAGAAAAATCATACGAAATTTTTAACTCAAGTGCCCGGAAAATGAATTTAGAATTCATTGTTCATTCAAAAGAAGTTTTGTGAGTTGATGGTATTATTACTTAACTAAAACCACAGATAATCATTGCACTGCGTTATAACTACGCTTTAAGCCATTTAAAATGGGGGGGGGGGGGGGGTGTAAATGTCCTATACCCGTATGTATCAGTATCGTGCACGATTAAATGATTTTGGACCTTCGGTCGGACAATCATGGGGGACGATGGGGCGATCGTCCCCCCCCCCCCTCCCTCCACAGTAACCTCTACTACTACTGTACCATTATTATAATTACCAATATATTTTAAAATGCAAATACATTGTGTTATGAAATTTACAAACGATTTTGTAAATGCAGATAGCTCAAAATGTTTGTTAGTTGTAGACCGAGTGGTATTGCCAGATTATCCGAGGGGTGCTACAGCCCGCTCCAGAGTGGGGCTCAGAAAGTAGAGTGGCGGGGGGGGGGGGGGGGGGGTGTCAATTGAACCTACTCCCCTTCTTTGTTACGCACCTGGACAACCCTTTTCTCTTTAGCGATAACTCCTCAATAAGGGTTTGATGGGCCGGCCAGGAGATGAACAAAACACTACATTGGATAATCGTTCTTTTCATCACTTGCCGCATTAACAATAGGTAAGTATACATCCGTCACGTTAACTTGCAAGGTGGTGTCGTCATGGATTAAAGGCCTTGTCTAGGCACATTAAGCGAGGCTGGTGCACTCCATGTAAATGGCAATAACAAGCAGGTACCGGGAAATCCCATGGCGAATTCAGTTGAAAACGACCAAGTAGAGCGACCTGATAATTTTAACTCTCACATACGTAGATTACCGTAGAATGATAGAATTTCACCGATATTTCGGAGTAGCTATCAAGGGACACAATGAGGCCGACTCCAAGTAGATAGCCTAGTGTAGTGTCTATGCCCTTTCCACGGTTCATGTAGATACTATAGGTCACCACGATCATAAGTTCACCAGCAGACTACTCCTCTCCCACAGCTCTCTGGCCACATCTTCATCTTGAGCCAGGGATGATGGTTTCGCTTCCTGAAACCAATCTTGCAAATTAGAATTTTTTACAAAAGCAAAAATAATCTTTATTGTACATCGACAATGACACAGTGACAATGACGTTCCTACCCTAAAACATTGCAGTATGCCTTACTTGACGTTCCGAATAAACTCCACTTCACACAGACTAGGTGAAACTTGAGGTTTTTGCAGAAAGGTGTTAAATCCAACTTACTTTGGTGTTCTAAATAAAAAAATGAAGTTTTTTCAAACGTCCAAGAACTCTTCCCCCCCCCCCCGCTCCCTCCCTCTACCCTCCAAAATAAAAATGTTGACTATTTAAAACTTGAAGACTAAAAAGAAGGATGCTAAACGTGAATTAAGAAATTATTTTCAAAAATCAATGTTTCTTAGAAGTTTCAGGGCTCTACCCTCCCCCCCCCCCCCCCACAAAAAAGAATGTTTAACATTTTGTATTATTATTGTACCAAAAAAATGCAAAAAATCGCCCAAAAAAAAGCCGAACCCAAAACATACATAATCAATTATGTTAACAAACCAAAAAAGGGCACACTTACAAAAAAAACATTTCATTAGAGGCTCAACATTTAGAGGGATGATTTTTAAAATTGTGGCCATGCCCTTAATGCTCATTAATAAAGTAATTAATTAAATAAACAAATATATGAGTGTTAATGTTATTTAAAATAATTGACAAATAAATATATTAATAGTTATAAAATTAAATTAATTGATTGAAGCACTTCGAGGAGAGAAAAACAAAATAAACATACATAATTTATAATGGAAATGCTTGGTCAATGAATTTGTAATTTGGCTTTGGGTCATGTATTATATTGTCAACTATAAATCAATAAAGATTAAACAAAATTTAATATAATTGATGTAATTCAAGAAACATTTCGGGACTTGGCAAATTAATGAAGAATGAGACTATACAAGAATCGAAGAATTACACGACACTGAAACTCAATTGTTTGTCCATCTGTGTCGTCACAGCCCACTTACTCGTTGATAACGCTGATTTCCAATGAGGGGGTTGTGACAACTCAGGTAGGATAGGTCGGACAGAATAATTTGTTACGGTGACTTCCGCGACTGCCAACATATCTACCAGCTCACGAAGACCATATCACGAGATGCATCTGAGGGGCGTTATTGGCGTAAGGGGAATTTATTTATTCCCCTAACGCCAACACGGTTGGGTTACTTCGTTTGATAATAGATACTCATTAATTCTGACGTAAGCTTCTGCTCCAAATACAGCACTCAATCATAATGTATAGGTCTCCAAAATTCTTCAGGGGGGAGAAGGTTTCCCTACATGGGTGCCGATGGCCCCCTTACACCCACACGGGAGATAAGTTGCCCAGCAACAAGTTACCTGGCAATAGCGAGTTTATTGGGGCGATATGGTGTCCTCACACGGGAGACAAGTTTCCCAGCAACAAGTTGCCCGGCAATAGCGAGTACATTAGAGGGATATGGTGTCCCTCACACGGGAGACAAGTTGCCCAGCAACAAGTTGCCCGGCAATATAGCGAGTACGGGCCCCCTCACACGGGAGACAAGTTGCCCAGCAATTTGTTGCTCGGCGGCAGGCGACCGCGAAAACGTGCAGGCAATTCGCGAGCGACTTGTTGCCCGTGACGTCAGACCATCCCCTCTCCATGCGCCAACTTTTGGAATGAATGCAGAACGATGTTGGAAGTTAAAAAGATCGTTGCTCATTGTGGGTACACCCTATGGTAAGCGAACGCCTTACAAAGGGAACGTTTTGGATTCTGTGTGAAGATTTGAAACGCGACAAAGTCAAGTTTTAAATTATTTTCGGATGTCAATAGAATCATTCGATGAATTATTGGGCGCATCTCCGATACCCCACTCTCCGATACCCCACTCTCCGATGCCCCACCAACCTTTTTAGTCTCCCTGTACGCTGGCTTAGAGGTGCAGTGCAGCCCGTGCAGCCCGTCATCTTTCATATGCTCCAACTCCAAATTATATACGCATAATATTAACGAATGCATAATTATGTTTATCTTAAATGTATCCTACTACAATATTTATAGTTTACTTGAGACTCAATGCTTGGATAGAATACACTCACTCAGGGCACGAGATACAAAATAATCGCTGGGGGGGCTATCTTTTTACGGACATTAACTAGCTAGACAGACAAAATAATAATTAATTAGTGTTTTGTTAAATTACTCCAAATATTATGCGGTTATTCTGAAGCTTTCGCACCATCTTTAGCTTCTAACAAAGACTTGAAAATGTTTTCGGCTTTATCATTATCTGCAGATACATTGCAGCGCAAATTTAAAATGACAACCGCCTTCCGAAAGAGTGTGCCCTCATCAAGCATAAATGCAAAATATGGATTGTTTTTTTTTAGATTTGAAACCAGGTTTGATTTCATCTTATCTGCTATATGCACTATAATGGATGCACAACTGAAATCTGAACGATGTATTTGTCCTACCTTAACACCATTCATTTCTTGTAACATCATTAAAGACTTCTGCTTTTTAAACGAACTGGCGTCGGTTCGAATTGCAACAGCAGTTTCCTGATGCAATTTCATAGAGATTTCTCGGACTGCGGTAGGCAGAACTTGCTCTTCTTGATTTTGTATTATTTTAGCAGCACTCTTATGTCTATCGGAATCTCTGTGCTGGTATACTTTATTTCGAAGTTTGTTTTAATCTTTCCCTCTAACCGTGCCGTTTATCCATTCTGGAGCAATATGCACGCCTCGTTTCTTATCGTCAGATATAAATAACAGCGATTTTACTTGTTTGCATAACAGGCACCCTAGTTGGGTGAAACATGCGTCTTCGTTAATGTACAGCCAATCAACTTTCTGTTTCCACTCATTACACTGCTTGGCAGACCACCACGCGCAGTATACAGCAGATTCATTGGAGACACTTAACACTAACAATGGGTTGAACAATTTATTGAAGTGCTAAAAATAGATATGTACCTTACCTGCTGGCAAGTACAGTGACTTCCAAATCTTAAAACACAAAATGCAATTAGAAGCATTTTCGTTTCTTGGTCATTTCACAAATTCTGGGAAAAAAATAAATAAACAATCGTTCAAGATAACTGAGAGGGCTTTGGCCTAGGGCCCCCTTGGAGCTCAACGCCGAACGGGCCCAACTGTTTGCTCGGGGGGCTATAGCCCCCCGAGCCCCCCCATATCTCGCGCCCTGCACTCACTGCTTATTTTTAAACATTGCATGGTATATTGAATAGTCTTGCGGCCCCATTCTCAAACTGATTGGCCTGTGAGTGTGGGGCGATTCCATTGACTACTGGGCGATTCCATTGAATTTATCAGTTTTTCGGTGTCGAATAAAATAGCTCGATAATTGGAGGAGCCATGGCAACTTGTTGCTCGTGTGAGGACTCTCGTATAACTGTATGGTTCTGCTGTCGATGGACAGTTGCCGTATTGCTGGGCAACTCGAGGGGATGGACGACTGACTTCCTGTCGTCGGGAGACTGGCGACTGCCAGTCGCCCGTGTGAGGACATCCTATCACCCCAATGTACTTGCTATTGCCGGGCAACTTGTTGCTGGGCAACTTGTCTCCCGTGTGAGGGGGCCCTACATTGGGGTGATAAGGTGTCCTCACACGGGAGACAAGTTGCCTAGCAACAAGTCGCCCGGCAATAGCGAGTACATTGGTGGGATATGGTGTCCTCACACGGGAGACAAGTTGCCCGGCAATAGCGAGTACATTGGGGGGATAAGGTGTCCTCACACGGGAGACAAGTTGCCTAGCAACAAGTCGCCCGGCAATAGCGAGTACTTTAGGGGATAATGTGTCCTCACACGGGAGACAAGTTGCCCGGCAATAGCGAGTACATTGGGGGGATAAGGTGTCCTCACACGGGAGACAAGTTGCCTAGCAACAAGTCGCCCGGCAATAGCGAGTACTTTAGGGGATAAGGTGTCCTCACACGGGAGACAAGTTGCCTAGCAACAAGTTGCCCGGCAATAGCGAGTACATTGGGGCGATAAGGTGTCCTCACACGGGAGACAAGTTTCCCGGCAATAGCGAGTACATTGGGGGGATAAGGTGTCCTCACACGGGAGACAAGTTTCCCAGCAACAAGTTGCCCGGCAATAGCAAGTACATTGGGGGGATAAGGTGTCCTCACACGGGAGACAAGTTGCCCGGCAATAGCGAGTACATTGGGGCGATAAGGTGTCCTCACACGGGAGACAAGTTGCCTAGCAACAAGTCGCCCGGCAATAGCAAGTACATTGGGGGGATAAGGTGTCCTCCCACGGGAGACAAGTTGCCCGGCAATAGCGAGTACATTGGGGGGATAAGGTGTCCTCACACGGGAGACAAGTTGCCCGGCAATAGCGAGTACATTGGGGCGATAAGGTGTCCTCACACGGGAGACAAGTTGCCCGGCAATAGCGAGTACATTGGGGGGATAAGGTGTCCTCACACGGGAGACAAGTTGCCCAGCAACAAGTTTCCCGGCAAAAGCGAGTACATTGGGGGGATAAGGTGTCCTCACACGGGAGACAAGTTGCCCGGCAATAGCGAGTACATTGGGGCGATAAGGTGTCCTCACACGGGAGACAAGTTACCCAGCAACAAGTTTCCCGGCAATAGCGAGTAAATTGGGGGGATAAGGTGTCCTCACACGGGAGACAAGTTGCCCGGCAATAGCGAGTACATTGGGGGGATAAGGTGTCCTCACACGGGAGACAAGTTGCCCGGCAATAGCGAGTACATTGGGGCGATAAGGTGTCCTCACACGGGAGACAAGTTGCCCAGCAACAAGTTTCCCGGCAATAGCGAGTACATTGGGGGGATAAGGTGTCCTCACACGGGAGACAAGTTGCCCGGCAATAGCAAGTACATTGGGGCGATAAGGTGTCCTCACACGGGAGACAAGTTGCCCAGCAACAAGTTGCCCGGCAATAGCGAGTACATTGGTGGGATAAGGTGTCCTCACACTGGAGACAAGTTGCCCGGCAATAGCGAGTACATTGGGGCGATAAGGTGTCCTCACACGGGAGACAAGTTGCCCGGCAATAGCGAGTACATTGGGGCGATAAGGTGTCCTCACACGGGAGACAAGTTGCCCGGCAATAGCGAGTACATTGGGGGGATAAGGTGTCCTCACACGGGAGACAAGTTGCCTAGCAACAAGTCGCCCGGCAATATCAAGTACATTGGGGCGATAAATGCGTATCTAACAAAGTAACCCAACCATGTTGGCGTTAAGGTAATTGGCAGTCGGGGACGGCTCCCTGCACTATACAGACTTGATTCGGGAGATACGATTTGGTACACTTGAGCTTACTATTATATTACGTACCTCGGGTAAAGGTGTCCCAAGACTACCTTACACATGCTTTCGTCACAGGCGACGGGTTCGTAGCCAATCAGCTTTTGATTATTTGGGCTTAACGTCTCATATTTCTGCAACGGAGCTAATCGAGACAATGAGTGGGTGATATATGAAGATGAAATATGGGGCTGTTCGGAGGAAAGGGGCAAGTAGGAGGGCGCGTGAGGAAAGGAGAAAGGGGAGGAAAGATGATTGGGGTGTGAACTGCACTTCGTCTGACTCCTCCTCCTCGACCAGTCCGGCTAGGGTGACCCTACCAGAAGCATACGCTTCCGCCGGCATAGCTCTCGGGATCATCACAGCACACAAACCTGCCCACCACGATAAGGTAGCAGTCCCTGGGCAGGGTAGCCAATCAGCGATCTGTATTTGAGCGGGTGTGTCTCGGGTGGTTCACGGGTTGGCTACGAGTGCCTAGCGTGTGACGAAAGCATATGTAAGGTAATCTTGGGCCCAGTATATGATCGCTCACATGTGCACTCTTTCTGCAGTATGGTATCCCATACAGTGTTGACTAAATAGACGTCCGTGGTGAATAGGTATAAAATATAGACTTGCCTTGCAGTCTGAAAAGTATTTCCCCGAAATGTTCTCGACGTCTTCAGACACGGCGAGGTATATAGAAGTCTGAGCCCCTTCCACAATACTCTGTAACAATGTTTACGTCATTTATATTAGGGCAGAAGTTTGCAACCTTCCTCGAAATAACTGGGGCCAGACTTCGAGATCTTCGCGGAAAATGACGTAATCTTCAGACCACTTATAAATTAGGTACATTATCCTGTACGGGGTCTGGGGGGCGGGAAGGGGTATGAGGCAACGTAAAACTCAAATCTATGGCCCTTCCCTGTTCCGACGCCAGTGGAAGTGAGGGAATAAATAAAAACTCTGTTACAATCAGTTACAATAATTGTAACCAAGAGACCTACACAGATGCTAGAGACTATAAGGATATAATAGTAATTGTTACATCTATCATTCTTGATTTGTAGGCTCATTTTCATATTTTTACCCCGAAAGGTCGAAAATCGTTCCGCAGCTTCGGGCGTGACCTTCCTGTAGATAGCGGCGTACTGATTGCAAACAACTGATTGAAATAAAACATAGACTATCAAACAAATTGGTATGCAGCATGCACCCTGTTACAATATAATCAGGCAATGTTATGTATTTATTATCTTGAATCTCAGGCATTGTGTAGTATGAATGTGTAGTATGAATGTGCCCCCACCCCCCGGCTAGACTCAATCCTATAAAGTGCACGCTACAATTAAATGCACAATCAATTTAAAAATAAAATAACCTTTTACGGTTTTTCACACAATGTAAACGGTGATTGGGACATTTTTGATTCTTCAATTCGAGTTCCTAACATTTCAATGTAATGAAGGAGGTAGGCTACCGACAAAAGAATAGTTAACCCCTTAGAAAAATCAAGTTCAAGTTCAAGTTTATTTATTAATTTTCGTATAGCAAATTATAAATTCAAAACCAATTACAATGAACTAAGAACCTTCAAGGTTGTGGACATTCATTGGAAGAAGAAGAAGAAGAAGAAGAAGAGGATGACATCACAAGGTATAATATCATAAGGCTAATGCCAATTAATGATAATAACTAAATTAAACTTAAAATTATTTCATAATTAAATTACAAAAGATGCTTCAGACAGCAGCTGTTATAAACAATAATTAATGATCAATGCAAGGCAAAATAATTGTGAAAAGTTTAAAATAATAGCCAGTTTAATACATTACAATTGAGCAACCATTTATATAATTATAAGTTATGTTATGTCCATGTGATTGTTATAGCTGCATTAGTAAGTAGTAAGCCAAGTTGCTATTGCACATTTAAATTTAAAAACATTTTTCTCATTTTTATGCACGGGTCAAGATTATTTTAAAGTTTAGCTCCTGAGTAGTATAAAGAGTTTTTTACCTAAATTAGTTTTTATGTATGGAAATGTAATTTGATATCTTTATCTTTTGTTGTGGTTATGTATATATTCAATGTTGGTGAATGTAACTGTGCTGAATTGCAGACCTCTACATATTCGGTACATAATTAGTATTCGCTCGTAAGTGACCATTTGGTTAAAAGGAAAGATTTCTATTTCTTCGTGGATCTTTTTGGTGCCATAAAGTTATTAGTGATGAGTAGATCGAGTAAACTACATTGGGTGGTAATGTGGGTGCAAGTAGTCGTATTATTCCTACAACTGGTGTGATTTTCTTGCGAACCAGGCTCACATGCGGTTTCCAATTTGAAGCCCTACTTTTGGTTTGGTAAAAGTGCCCTTCAATAAATCAGACAAAACATTAAAAAAAATCGAGCGCAAATTTTATTGAGAATGGTTGAACCGTTTGGGCAGGAAGGCTGTTTTAAGTTTTTGTGACGTCACTAGCCGTGACGTCACAGCGGGGCAAGGCCGGCTCGCCCCGACAACCCCGCAGCCAGCGCCGTCCGACAGTACGTGTCGTGTCAAAGCAAACCCTTACTCTCACTCGTCGCATCTTCACTGGGAATAATGTTCGGAAATGTATTTTAATACGTTTAAAGTAAATTACAAACATGGTTGGTTCGTGTGTTGTTTTTCAGTGTACAACAGCAAAGTGCAAAGATCGGGCTTGTATTTTTTTTTATTTCCATGCATTGAAAAATATTTGGGCATACCGCAAAATATATAAAAGGTGGTTATATTATACGAGTAGTAAAAAGAAAATATTTCCAACCTACTAAAACTGTATGTGTAGTTGGTCTATGCAAGAGAAAGAAAATATATCCGATAACAAAATCGAAGTTCCCCTTGGGCGGTCTTGGTCCGTACTCCGTATAACGCCGTTTGCTTCCGGGTACTGATTCTTGACGCGCTCGCGACACACGAGGAATAACTACCCTCTTGTCTTTACCAAATGGCTCTCAAGACTTCATCCAATACACAAATAGTTGTTGCGCAAAGTGTCTCCACATTTTGTTCGAAACAAGTTTGAGGTATTTCACCGTCTGCACGCATGCGTAACACGAAATCGTCTGCAAAACTGTGTTCAAACTTTCCAAGTCTAAAATTATTTTTTCGAAAATGAATGAATTGTTGTACACTTCCATAGCAATGCTTAGCCTACTACTTTAATCGATCAGATTCTTGATACTAAATCCGTGTCCATAACAGTCACCGCATTGCCGACGTGTGCACCGTTCCGTCCGGTTCCGTGTTCCAAACTCTGCCTTCGAATGTTTTGCACTTCGCACTCTCGATCACGTTATTCCGTCGTCTTTGGTCAATTTCTTCGACTGTGTATTTTGGTTCGAAACAGACATTCCACACTTAGAGTACAAGCTTGGACTGACTGACACTTTTT
The DNA here is from genome assembly GCA_945910005.1 of Isoperla grammatica. Classification (NCBI taxonomy): domain Eukaryota; kingdom Metazoa; phylum Arthropoda; class Insecta; order Plecoptera; family Perlodidae; genus Isoperla; species Isoperla grammatica. Next base: position 70,473,890 of record OX246738.1, read on the forward strand.
AAAAATAACGTAATAAACGAATAAACCGTACTTTGCCCTTTGAAGGCGGGTCTCGCAGCTGCGAGGGTTACCTGAAGGCCGCGTAGACCGTAGACAATTCAAACCTGCCCCGCTGTGACGTAGTTTTCGCGCCACAATCGACCTCGCTCGAAAATAAGTTTTCCCTCATAATCAATGAACCACTAAACCGATTTAGAAGATTTTTTCTTTATTCCTATTTTCTATTGGGTCTTTATCACATAATCATCCATCGCTTCAAATCGGGATAGTGCCTTTAAGTGTTCGTCGAGTAAACTAAAAAAGTAAACCTAGGTATTTACTAACTTCCACCTTGGCTATTGGTACTTCATTATATTTTAGGATCTGGTTGTTGTCATTGATTGAATTAAACTTTCTGTGTAGGATCATATAATTTGTTTTTGAGGTATTATTAGAAAGTTTGTTGATTCCCATCAAATTACTGATGATATTAAGGTCGTGTTGTATGTTACTATATATTTCATTTAGTGTGCCATAGTAAAATAGGTTTGTGTCATCAGCATATAGTTTGGGGATTCCTTTAAGAGGACATTTGCTCAGATCATTAATAAAGATATTGAACAGTAAGGGTCCTAGTACGGTCCCTTGTGGGACACAACAGTTAATATTACATGTTGAGCTCCTAGTATTGTTTATCTTAACATATTGTTTTCTGTCTTTTCAGTAGCTCTCGGACCACTCTTAAGCTATACCCCTGACTCCCATGGACTCTAATTTTTGCAACAGAATAACGTAGCGTACAGTGTCAAATGCCTTTTTTAGGTCTATGAATAAACCTCCTACGCGGTTACCCTGGTCAATCTGTAGCTGATTTTCTGAAATAAAGTCTATGACAGCATTTTCTGTGCTAGTACCCTCTCTAAAACCATACTGGCCAGCGTAAAGTAAAGAATGATTGGATATAAACTCTTAGTCTTTTTTTTTACTACTGTTTCAGTTATTTTGGTAAATACACTTAGACCTGGTTTACATTACTGCAGTTGAACGCGGGTTGATTTTACTGCGGTAACCTACTTACGTTTACATTAATTTCATTTTACTGTCGTTATCACGTAGTTTTCAACCTTCACACGCGGAGCGCTGTACACTAACGCCTTCTTGACATATTTAACATGGTTAGTAGGCAGTGGATAATAGTAAATAACAACAGCTGGGAACCCGATGTCAACATAACCTACAATTCACCTCTCACCGCATCGAGTCGCGATCATAAATATAAATGCATAAATTGGTTGTTTAGTTACTTTAACTGTGAAGTGGTATGTAGAAAGACAGCAATTTATCAATTTGTCAGTAGCAAAGTCTCGCTGTCCGTGAATGCAGCCATATTTGTAGGTTATGTTTGACATGTGGTTTGGCGCCGTTGTAAAATGACGTCACGATAATAACGGAAGTCGACCGTCGTCTGTTTACACTACTCTCGGATCATGGCCAGTTACGCGAGTAACCCCGAGTTCCAACTCGAGTAGAAAGTTAACCTACGGTAGCTACTTGATTGCGTTTACACGGGAAAATTACCAGCGTTATCGACCAACTCGCGTTAAAATGCGAGTAATGTAAACCAGGTCTTAGAACAGATATCGGGCGGTTATTATTTACTTCCTTAGTACTACCTTCTTTAAACACTGGGGCATTGGGTTTAAAATATACCCAATGACTGGGGTGACTTTGACCAGTTTGAGGCCAGAGGTTATCATCCCTGTAGAAAAGGTTTCGTTGATTTTTACAGGTATAGGTGTTATTATTTGCTTATAAATTTGTAGAGCTTTTACAGGAATACCATCATCTCCTGGGCTTTTATTGTTGTTCAGATTTTTAATTATAGAGTTTACATCACTTTCAATAGTTAGATACAGAGCTAACGAGATTAGGGGAGGATTTTGTGTACATATGTGATTTTCTGTGGTTATGCCGAGTTATTAAATGTGCTGGCAGCATTAGACCTTGTTTTTGCAGCTGCTTGATTAAATGTTTCTCCTATAGAGACAAAAGAAATTGTTGAATTCTTGGCATACCACCTCCTGGTTCTGGATTGCCTTGTATTGATTAGTAACTCCTTGCAACTACTCCTATTTTGTGATTTGTTGTGTACAATTTCATTAACTAGTTGCCATGTTTTTTAGGATTAGCTTTACAGTTGCTAAATTTAAATAACAAATAAATAACAGAATAATAGTTGAACCCATAAGAAAAGTAACAAACAATAAACAATAGAATAGTTACATCCCTTAGAAAAATAAAAACAAGAAACAAAAGAACAGTAGCACCCCTTAGAAAAATAACAAACGAAACGAACCCAATGAAGTAGGTAACGATGCAAGTGGGTTTTATGAACTAGGGAGTCTCTCCAAACCGCTAGACAATTTTGGAACGACTCCTTGTCAGTTCTCACCCCCTTCAACTTGGTACCTTGGTTTCTTGGTCTGGTGAGTTGCATTTATCGGCATTGTTATTCACAGGATTGGGTGGTTCAGATAGAACACACATACGCACATATACTCTTAATTGTCTTACCGTTGGTTAGAGCAGATTGGAGGGTTCGAAAGCTTGTGTAACAGCTTCGTTCTTCTTGTCAACTGCTCGGCAGTCCAGGTAAGTGCAGGAACCTATATGACTGGTCAAAGTTACACCGTCCTTTCGGATGGGACGTAAAGCCGATGGCCCCCTTGGTACTTTTTGACAGGAGTAGGCTACGTGCCGGTACCAGGCTTCCCCTCCTCCCTTCCTCATTATCATTCATCAATCATCACTCATCAGGCTAAAGAGGGCATTGTGCCCTACACTGGCCTTAATTTCAATAAAATTTATAAATAAATAAATAAATAAATAAATAACTGTCTTAATGATAGAACCCCATAAAATGAGCCACTCAGATTGAAACTGTCGGCACAATTTCATTCTGCTCCCTGACGACTCTGGTGGTTGACGACGACTCTCGTTGAACCCTGCATAGTATACTGGTCTCATGCGGAGGCTTACCCGACACCCGTGAGCATTACATTTGTGTATGGAGAGTTAAGATTTGCAAGAGGCGGGGGGGGGGGGGGGAGATTTTATGATCACAATTACACTTTTGGTGCACATATGGCTGTATTACCTTACCTTGCCGAAAACTGAGAATATAAAGATGCACGCTCGTTCAAGCAAGAAGCCTAGGTTTCGAAACACTCCAGTTGGTACTGCCCCAGGGTGAAGACTGTTGACAGTAACACCTATATACATAGTATTTATTATTTTGTGTTTGTGTTTTATGACCTACTCGACAGCTCATTCAATATGACGTCTTCCGAATCAGCGCCAAGGGCCCTCATTCCAGACCAGTTTTAGGCGGTTGTAAGCTGCCCTCTATTCCGTAATCCGGACTCAACCGGTTGCAACTTACTTACTGGAATAAGGGCCCAGATGGGTCAGTTTAAGCAGACGTGGTTTGATTTCCGCTTACGCAACCATGACCGAAGGTGCATTACTATTTACTAAGGTTTCCCGTCATAAGACGATTACTGGGTTCAAATCCTATGAGTACCTTATCCATTGGATTTCGTTCCCTAATAACTCTTACCAATAGTTAGGGTTATTAGGGTTACTATTAGTTACAGTTATTATGATTATGGTGAATTCACGGCCTTGCGTTCCGTTACGCAACTTTGAACTTCGAAGTCCTAGCAACCAATCATGAGCATCATCAGTGCGCGACTGTGCGATCTAGCTTCAATGGAACTTCCTGTTTCATTGAGGTACATCCGGCCGACGAGCGGCTGACGCCATTTTGTTCCTTAAATTACAGCCTTCTGGATGAGTTTGAGGTTGACTGTGATGATCATCTATTATTGACTCATCCAAGGCTGTGATCTGTCAAAACTGGTGACGAAATTAGCATCGTAGTCGCTAGCCCGGCTATTTTTCTATGGTCGCAAGTGGTGGTTTTTCACGCGACCGTCAACCAATTATTATTCTACGGGTAATGTGTATTTAACGTTTAGATTTTTGCACTCGAATTTTGAAAAATACAAAATTAATGTAGGCTCATAGACTTCAACTGAAGTGCTAGGCCCTAGGCCTCCTAGGCTTAGGCCTATAGGGCCTCCTAGGCCTAGGGCCTAGTCCTATAGGGCCTCCTAGGCCTAGGCCTATAGGGCCTCCTAAGCCTAGGCCCTAGGTCTATAGGGCCTCCTAGGCCTAGGCCTATAGTTTAACTTAATTTTAATATCGTATGTCTAATCAAACACCAAAGAAAACAAAGAAAACAAAAACACGACGATTTGATATTTGTAAACATGTTAACAATTAACTCAAACAATAACGAAACAACAATTAACAGCTGTCCTTGACATTGACAACCAGGAACAAAATGCCTGCCACCCATAATGCATTGCAAATCTCACTGCACTTTATGCGATCACCGCTTACTACAGAGCTAGACATCCAGTACCGTAGGTACTATTATAAATCCATGGTGCGATCATGGAGTTGTATCTTATCAGGAGGTCTAGCTTCAATGGAACTTCCTGTTTCATTGAGGTACATCCGGCCGACGAGCGGCTGACGCCATTTTGTTCCTTAAATTACAGCCTTCTGGATGAGTTTGAGGTTGACTCTGATTGATCATCTATTATTGACTCATCCAAGGCTGTGATCTGTCAAAACTGGTGACGAAGTTAGCATCGTAGTCGCTAGCCCGGTTATTTCTCTATGGTCGCAGGTAGGGGTTTTTCACGCGACAGTCAAGCAATTATTATTCTACGGGTAGTCTAATGTGTATTTAACGTTTAGATTTTTGCGCTCGAATTTTGAAAAATACAAAATTAATGTAGGCTCATAGACTTCAACTGAAGTGCCAGGCCCTAGGCCTCCTAGGCTTAGGCCTATAGCCTGTTTTATTTCTCTATGGCCTATAGGCCCTCCTAAGCCTAGGCCCTAGGTCTATAGGGCGCCCTAGGTCTAAAGGGCCTCCTAGGCCTAGGCCTATGGTTTAACTTAATTTTAATATCGTATTTCTTTAATCAAACACCAAAGAAAACAAAGAAAACAAAAACACGACGATTTGATATTTGTAAACATGTTACAAGGCGTAACAATTAACTCAAACAATAACGAAACAACAATTAACAGCTGTCCTTGACATTGACAACCAGGAACAAAATGCCTGCCACCCATAATGCATTGCAAATCTCACTGCACTTTATACGATCACCGCTTACTACAGAGCTAGACATCCAGTACCGTAGGTACTATTATAAATCCATGGTGCGATGCTGCAACATTGATTCTAGTTCAACTTTCCAACTCAATAACGCAAAGCAAAACCCTCTTGATCCTCGCGTCATGTATGATCCGGGATACTCGGTTTAAAGCACAGCCTTCTCGAACGTCGGTTCAATCCAAGGTCCGTAAATTTCCTGGCGGGGACTCGTCAAACTCCCAAGTTTTTACATTGAGGTTTAACGAACCTCCGCCAGGAGATCGACGGACCTTGGATTCAATCCACGCAAGGCCCACTTGATCGGAGATCAAGTAGACCTTGAATCCGCGGTTTGATCCGTCGAGAAGGCTGTAGTTTAAAGCAAGGTCGTGAACAGATGATGAAGTCAACGCAACGCAACAAAGTCCAACGCTCAGCTCAGCGCAACGCAAGGTCGTGAATTCACCATTAGCTACTATAGGGAGCTTGCAATAACGTCATTTCCGGTATCGCACGGTAGCCATACTGAGGTACTCTGTAAACATTTGTTTACGTTCTTCCGACACTTCATTGTTGCAATATTGCAGATGTCCTTTGACTGACACATCAACTTTTTCAAACAAAGGTTCCGTATTATGACTGAAAACAAAATAAGAACGCGTAAACTCTGTTTTAAGGCAATCATTTGAATGTGTAATCATTTTCTTGAAATTTTACCTGCACGCGTCAATCTATACGGCTTGAAACTGTGATATTTCCTGGATAATCTATGTGTCTTCTATTGACAGAACGAATGTAAACAAGCAATGAGTACCTCATAATGGCCGCCACGTGACGTCTATTGAAAGCTACCTATAGTGTATTGCAATCAATCTCTGGTCCTAGGGTGACCGGAGAACTGGCCCCTGGAGAACTGACCCCCCTATAATTAAAACCGCGAGCGGAGAAGTGGCCCACTACCCTTGGAGAAGTGCCCCCCCCCCCCCCCCCCCCGGAGAAGTGGCCTCCATGCCTAAATAATGACGAAAGTTTACTAGATGGTCTTTATTACGAAAATTGAGCGCGTCATTCAAATCTAATACTGAGCATTGTTTATTTATTTATTCACAACAGAACAAAGTTCCAGAGAGACATGGATTGAAATTGAATTTTTTACTGTTTTTATTTTATCACGGCCAAATCGTTGAATGAAATCTATTTAAGGCCTTTGATTCGTGTAAGGAATAAAAAATTTAGTTTTATCCACATTTTCATTTTCTTGTATGCCCTGGAAATAATTTTGTTTTTACTTTTTCAAAAAAGAAGTCAAACTGGACCGAAATTGCTCGTTTGATCCCCCGCATCCACCACTAGCCAACAGGCAAAAAGGTGTATGTCTACTCCAAAATAACCAGCCTATCATAAAATATGGGACTCCACTTCTCCGCATGGTGGTGGTGGTGGGGGGGGGGGGGGGGGGGGGGGGCGTGTTCTTTTCCTATCTGGGAGCTGGTCTATGAGCAAAATGCAATTTTCAAACTTCATTTTTATTAAGTTCTTTTTTTTTTTCACATAGATACTAGAGCATGGTACTAATCTAAAATGGCCTGAAAACTGTGACACATATACGCTCAAACACTAAAAAATGTGCATCACATCCCTTCTTGGTAATCTGCATATTTTGATCGAACCACTTGCCCAAATTACAAAACCAAATATAGCAGATTTACACAAAAGGTAATTGCGTACGTCAATATTTTTTTTGGGTCAAAATTCTCCAAAGTCACGGGACGATTGCACTCAAGGACAGCAACAGAATCAACAGGGCTGATTCGGAACAACCTTATGAATTTATTATGTGCCTCGGTGCTAGGACGACTCCAAAGTCACCGTTTACAAATTCCTAAGCCAACAACTGATAGACGATACAGCTACCTATTTACAGTAAGTATTTTCTTCTCGCTACTTTTTTAAAAGTGCGCGTAAACGGGAGTTTACGATTTTATAGAGCATTCTGAAAATATTGGGCAGCAACGACAGAATATCAAGAGGAGGCCACTTCTCCGGGGGGGGGGGGGGGGGCACTTCTTCGGGGGTAGGGGGCCACGTCTCCGCTCGCGGTTTTAATTATAGGGGGGCCAGTTCTCCAGGAGCCAGTTCTCCGTGAATCCTGGTCCTAGGATCCCGTCCACCTTCCCCTACTTCACTCCATCCCTCGCCTCGACGGCGCAAGCCAGCCGTGAGGGGAACCTTTGTTATCGCATCCGTCATCTTGACTGACGCAGAAAACATACACATAAAAATATAAAAATTGGGGTTTTTAACCAATCGAATCAATTTTTTATGACATGTTATTCGTGGCAAATCCAGATCAATTGGAAATCTTGAATTTTAGCGACCGGACAAAAATTACGCCTTCTACGGACTTGGTGGAAATGAAAGCCTCATATATATATGTTTTATGTACCCCTCTCATTGCAATACAACCTCATTCTTCATCCAAAAGATTGAGAAATGTTTGGCCAATTTATCTTACCATCAACACAATCAATTGTGCAGTAAATTACTCAATACGATGTAAATTATAAATATATCATAATATACAATTTATATAAAAACAATAATTAGCTACTAACAGTAGGCAAACGATGAACTGAAATGTCAATCCTCCAATGTTCAGTTGATAGCGGCGTGTCATAAGAGGCCAGGTTGTGGGTTCGAGGAAGCTTGATGATGGATGAACAAGCTTATGCTGCGTAGTACACGTTAGTTCACAGTGGCGAATGGCGATGTAGTAGATCTACCGGTACACGTTTATTCGTAGTATCGCGGACGGGCGAGTTTATATACAGTGGCCATGTCGTACACGTTATTCACATCGCGGACGGGCGAGTTTATATACAGTGGCCATGTCGTACACGTTATTCACATCGCGGACGGGCGAGTTTATATACAGTGGCGATGTCGTACACGTGTACGACATGTCCACTGTATATAAACTCGCCCGTCCGCGATACTACGAATAAACGTGTACCGGTAGACCTACTACATCGCCATTCGCCACTGTGAACTAACGTGTACTACGCAGCATAAGCTTGTTCATCCATCATCAAGCTTCCTCGAACCCACAACCTGGCCTCTTATGACACGCCGCTATCAACTGAACATTGGAGGATTGACATTTCAGTTCATCGTTTGCCTACTGTAAGTAGCTAATTATTGTTTTTATATAAATGGTATATTATGATATATTTATAATTTACATCGTATTGAGTAATTTACTGCACAATTGATTGTGTTGATGGTAAGATAAATTGGCCAAACATTTCTCAATCTTTTGGATGAAGAATGAGGTTGTATTGCAATGAGAGGGGTACATAAAACATATATAATATATATGAGGCTTTCATTTCCACAAAGTCCGTAGTAGGCGTAATTTTTGTCCGATCGCTAAAATTCAAGATTTCCAATTGATCTGGATTTGCCACGAATAACATGTCATAAAAAATTGATTCGATTGGTTAAAAACCCCAATTTTTATATTTTTATGTTTGTTTTCTGCGTCAGTCAAGATGACAGATGCGATAACAAAGGTTCCCCTCACGGCTGGCTTGCGCCGTCGAGGCGAGGGATGGAGTAAAGTAGGGGAAGGTGGGCGGGATCCTAGAACCAGAGATTGATTGCAATACACTAAAGTAGTCTTGTTAATTTGCAAGGTAGTGACAGTAGTGTCCTCATAGATTATGTAATATACTGAAGTGACGTACGTGACAACTACCAACCTAACTCTAGATGCATCTCGTTCGAATGCCTCATGTGTTGTAGTGATGCTATTGGCAGGCGTTGTGATAAAGCATTCCAATCCAAGACCATGTGAGCAACCTTATAGCTTCTGAGAATAAGGGGCTTATTCTCAGAAACTTAGGTTTCTCACATGGTCTATTTCATTGCAAATCATCGTGGGATTACCCCAACACCTGCTTGTTATATTCCTCCACAGAAGATATGAAGATATGACGGAGAGCGGAGAACACATTGGAAACATTCGTGTGTGTATGTGGGCCAGAAAACAAAATCTTTCTCAAGTACCAACCCCTATCACTATAATTTTTTGAAATTATGCTACACAGATACTCAAGTCTCAACAACGGAAAACCTATATCAACTAAACAGTGAGAATCATAACGATAGTATTCGTACTAGAAATATTCTTCACATATTGAGCATATAAACACAATGTTTGGGGAATCCAATATCAATCATCAGGGTTTCATTTTGAAAAAAAAAAACTGCCATCTACTGTCAAAAATCGCATAAAACATGCACTTAAACAGCAAACTTTGCTACTAAAGCCCAATATAACAATGTTCCAATAAATACTTATTCTTCGAATAGTTTGTTTTCTCCATAGCAACCACCAATCAAAGCTTTTGAAATCCTCCAAATAGCTTATTTTCTACAAATAACTTTCATATTTGATGGTTGTAATACCGGCCGTACTATCGGATTCAAAAAGGTGTGTGTGTCTCGACTTTGGAACATCACAAACTAATAAGTATACGCCACATATGTCAGTATTCAAATGTACAAAATATGGCTCCCGTAGGTTACTTGATGAAGCAGGTCTGTGAATGGGCTCAATCTTTTCATCCCAGCTTACATAATAATAATTTTTATGGTGCTCGGAATAAAAGAATAAGAGTTCGCGATTATACGTTAAAAAAAATGGGCGACCGCCCAACAGGTTTTTCCGACTTATCTTTACAACCGTACGTTTTAAGGTTAAATTTAATATAACAAACATTATTCGTATTTAAATTCTACACACAAATGTTATACTATTTATTTAGGACGTACTATTTACGAACAAATTTAAAGATTTGTGTGCTAATCTGTAGGCCTACTCATATGTTCAAACATTGGCTCCCCTGGGCTACATGATGAAGCAAGCAAGTATGGACTGTGAGAGTGGGCTAAATCTCTTCCTTTCAGCTTATAAAATAATAATTTTGATGGTGCCAAACTCAAATACCAGGCATTCAAGAGGTACACATAAAAATCAAAATGGTCGTTAATTGTCTGTATTCAAATGTACACCTGTGGATTGTTTGATGAAGAATGTATGGGAGTGGGTTCTATCTCTTCCTTTCCACTTACCGAATAATAATTGGGATGGTGCCATATTCAAATATTAAGCTTCTACGAGTAATACGTAAAAAAAAGAAAATGGCAGCCATTCCAACTGATTTTTCCATTATCTCCATAAGCGCACGTTTTATGACAAAATGTAGTATGGCAAACATTATTCCTTGTTTGCTGTTACACAAAAATGATATTTCTACATTTTTTACGGCCTACAAGTCACAACTCAAATGTACAAAAAAAAAAGCTGCTGTGAGCTTTTTGATGAAGGAAGTATGGCCTATGGGAGTGATCTCAATGTCTTCCTTTAGGCTTAAAAGAATGTTTATTTTGTTGGTGGTACAGCAGACAGTAAAATTATTCTAAATAGAACATACTAACTAATTTATGGTGGTTTTGGTTTTCTTTACATGGCGTAGGCCTACTTATTTGTTTGTGATGTTCCAAATTCGAGGGACACATTTTCTTGAATCCGGTAGTAAGTGAGATTGCAAACGGTCTTTAATTTATCTACAACAAACAAATCTGTTAGAATTTCAATGTACAAAAATAACATTTTGAATTGAATTTAATTCAATTAAAATTACCAACATTATACTTCCCCAACACTAGCTTTACCATAGTTAAACTCATTTTGAAACAACTACCTACATAACTATTTTTCTGAGTTATGCCATGTTATTTATTTCATAATTTTCCTTTCCTTTTATTGCCTGATCATACATTATTTTTATTTTTGTATCTAAACTTTAGTAGCTGAATGGTTCTGTATTATCATGTTGCTAGCGTCTGTCCCTTTAAAAGGTCCTGGGTTTAAACATCTGTATCTGTAAAAGTGTATGTGTAAATGATAGTTGCAATTAGTATACTAGATACATAATCTACTCAGTAGTATTATAGTATACTATAGATATTAAAATAGTAGGCTTTCGTGGCCTGGGTTATATAGTCGGTCACACTCAATTAAACAGTACAATAATATCGTATTATCGCTTAGAATAGAAACGTAATACATTTTGCATACGTATTTTCTCGTTACCTGTTGGCTGTGATAATATGTATTGTCTTGTGTATCTGCCCATAATAAGGTTCCATAGGTATTTTAAAGATAAAGACAGCAAATCTTAAATTTTCACAACTTAAGGGTTACTTCTGCTGCCGCATGCAATCTCTTGATTAAACATGCAACAAGTTAAAAAAATCATGAACACATACCAGTTCCAGCCGTTCTTCTGGCAAGCTCATTTGCAGTTAAGATGTTGGCCAGTTTACTGTAGTTATACACAAGATGCCCAGATTTGTCAAAGTTCAGATTATCGAGATCGGTATTGACAAATTTATGCATAATGGAAGAGACAAAAATAATGCGCCCGCGAGACGACTTGATTAAATCTGAAACGAAAAACATCAGTTATCACGGACAGACTTGGACACTTTATTAAACTACATCAGCTCTTTATTTTTATTCAGTATTCAGTAGTTTTATTGGCATAGTTCCTTTAGGCTTACTTCTTAATCACAATGTTTTAGTTGGTATGGTATAATTAAAATACTGTGTTCATTGTTAGCCGCAATTAATATAGTAGGCGACAGCCAAGAGATTAGGAGTACCACTTAACCTGCACTAATTGATTAACATGTATATATAGGTACAGATATTTTTAGTTTGACAGTTTGAAGCTAATAATCATAAAAAAAATACTAATATAATAATGATGATAATAATAATAATAATAATAATAATAATAATAATAATAATAATAATAATAATAATAATAATTTTTTTTTATTGCATAATTACAGGTAAACATTTTTCCAAGAAACAAAATCAATTCGTTGACCACAAAGCCATAAAAGTGGCTTGTCTGTGGATAGTACACAAAAGAAAGTTATGGATCGGATAGACATATCTAAAGTTTGAAACACTGGTAGCTACTGTACAAACAAAATAAACCCAAAAAAGAAAAAAAAAGTCTAGTATTAGTAAAATATTCTAGTATTATATTATTGTATTATAGAATTATATTCTATTTCCATAGTATTTATAAGGTTCACATTAGAAAAAAGAAATTAACAGAACAATTCAAGGAAAACCAATAACAAAAAAAGATAAAGAAAAACAAAAAAAAAACAGCGAATACATAATACATAATATACATTTTAGGAACAGCTAGCATATTATAAGGAACAAAGTAAGTAGTTTTTAAGTTTAATTTAAACAGAATTGTACGACTCAAGGCTTCTTAAATGTTCTGGTAATTGATTAAATAGGTGAGGGATGGAAAATTCTAATGCTCGCTTGCCATATTTATTGTTGTATGTAGGTACTTTAAATAAATGTTTTAATTGTAGCCGTGTGTTAACCATATGCGTAAGTGGTATCCTATGTAAGTCAATAAAATAATATTTTATCAAGAGCCGATATTAAAATAAATATGAGACAGGTAGAACATAAAAATATGAAAATAAAGCCATGTGTATTCAAGACTGCGTGTTGGCTATTATCGGAAATTATATGACTTAACATTTTATTTTGCAATACTTTAATTTGATGCAAGTGAGTGGCACTGGCATTTCCCCAAGCTATAACAACCCATACGAAATAACAGATTGTGCTAGGGAAACGTACACCGCGCGCAAAGTAGTGCAGGGTAATATATATTTTAATTTAAATAATTGATAAGAACAGCTTCTAAGCTTTTTACGAACTAAATCAATGTGAGGCTTCCAGTTGAAATTTCTATCAACAATTATACCCAGATACATATAACTATTGACACATTCTATTTCCTCTGCACAATCACATGTTACATTATTCCTGCTATGTAGACATGTATTTGTATGACATACTATTTTAATATTTTCTAATCGGTCTTCATTGAAAGGTGAACATATGTGAACAATTTTTGTCTTTGTTGCATTAAGAGTTAACTCACTGTCATGTGCATAATATGACAGCCTCTTGAAGTCCATGCTTAAGTTGTTCTCGACAATTTTTAAAAGTTTATGAATGGATATTAAAGCCGCGTCGTCAGCAAACATTAATATTTTACAATGTTTAATGTATTTATTAATATCATTTACATAAATTAAATAGCAAGTAGGCCCCAAAATTGAACCTTGTGGTACGCCGGTATTTGATTCCTTTTCATAGCTATAAGTGTCACCTATTCTTACTACAAGTTTTCTATTTTGAAAATAACTTTCACTCCAAACACTCCAAACACTCCAAAAGTTGTGCGTGGTTTAATGTATCAAACGCTTTTTTAAAATCTATAAACATTGCTAAAACATGAAAATTATCATTAAGTTTTGTATTATACAAATCAGAAAATTGCGTTTAGAGGTCAGAAGTGCTTTTATGTTTTTGAAATCCGAATTGCTGTTTATTAATTATATTAAATTTGTCTAGATAACTGCTTAATTGATCTGCAACGCATCGTTCCATAATTTTTTCTTTCACTGGCAACAGTGTAATAGGCCTGTAATTTTCAAAACATTTATGGTCACCTTTTTTATAGATAGGTCTCACTACCGACACTTTTAGCTACTTTTAGTTACTTTAATAATAATAACAATAATAATATTAAAAGTAATAATAATAGTAATAATAATAATAACAATAATAATAATAATAAAAATAATAATAATAATAATAATAATAATAATAATAATAATAATAATAATAATAATAATAATAATAATATAATAATAATAAAAAAAATAATAATAATAATAATAATAATAATAATAATAATTTCATTTCATTCACTTTCATTTATTTCATTGACACAAATTACATATTACTTATTTTGGCATAAGACCACCAAGAGCACTTTGCTCGCGTGGTGGTAAGCTCACATGTGTCGTTAAAACAATATATTTGCTGTGCCGCCACCTACAAATAACCATATAACATATACACAAAACTTAAAACTAAAAACTAAAACATTTAAAATTTAAAACTATAAATACATGTTAAAACATTATTTGCATCACTCAATTAAAAAAAGTATCTGTTGATTCGATTTGTTTTAAAACATTACTAGCTTTCATTTTGAAATTACTTAGAGTCATCCTAGCATTAAAGTCAGGCATAAACTTACAGATTAGGTTAAAAAGAGTTGGATTGCGTGCATTACACATTACAAACTTTGGGACATTAATTTTATACAATGTAGCTTGTCTTGTAACAGAGGAACTGACTACTGGCTTATATGAACAAGCATTATTAAAAACATACATGACAGTCAAGATTGTCATTGTCATGATTGTCAAGAAATTCAAATGATTCAAAGGTAAAATACATAACATCGAATATAGAAAAGTGGTTGAATCTCCTTTCCGCATATTACAGATAGTTTGAAGTGCAAAGTTCTGTGACGTAATTAATGGGTGTAACTTTCTAGCAGAGGCACCTCCCCAGTGCACAATTCCATATTGCAGGTTACTCTGATTCAACGCCTAATACAACTGCCGCAACACCTCAACTGGCATAAATTTTCTCATGTGATAAAACAAAAGTATTATAGGCCTGATTTTTTACTGTAAATAATTTGTGATCACACCAATGTAACGCCGAGTCAATGAATACACCCAGGTATTCAATGAATTCGCACCTTTCTATCATACTACAATTACAGTTAGCAGATGTACAACCTGGGAAATGATATTTTATTGTCAAATTAGGTATTGCGGGATCCTCTTTAAAACGGAAAATTATTAACTTTGTATTTTAAATATTTAGAACAAGTTTATTGAGAGCAAAGAAGACGGACAACACACGCATGTCTTCATTTATAAGGGCCTCAAGTATACTGTACGATATTGCGGAAAGAGCCAGTGCTGAGTCATCATCAAAAATTGTGACTTTAGAATATAGTGGCAAGTAAGAGAGTTTGTTTATAAAAAATGAGAAAAATTACAGGACCTAGAACTGACTCTTCTGGTACACCATGAGTCGCAATCTTCTTCGAGCTAGACACCCCTTTGATCATTACCCTTTGCACTCTATTCTACAAATAAGAACTAAACCACTTACCCATACACCTCTGATACTACAATGATAAAGCTTGTTGTAAGTCTAGTTAAATAGAAGGTATCCCACTCACCTAAAAGAAGGTTTGTGAGCAAAAAGGGTCCAAAATGGTTAACTTGCATTCCCAAGTTGAGTCCATCCTTAGTTTTCATGGTGGACAATAGATTAACTCCTGCATTATTCACCAGTACGTCAAGACGAGACTCGGTTGCCAAAGTTTCACGGACAAACTCCCTTACTGACGATAGACAACTTAAATCAAGATGGCGGACGATGACGTGTTCATTGCCAGAACTGGCAACGATGTCGTCTGTGTGAAATGAAAACATAAAAATTATGAAACTTGATTTTTCATAGCCTACTTGGATTATTTCATTTTTAAATTAAATAAATATTACCTATAATTCAATATATATATATATTCAATGTATATATATATATAGTAAATCAATTCTTTGCGTTTAGAAGGCCTAAGCATACCTAGAAAAGTGACTGTCAAAGTTCTTGGGCTCACAATCAGTGAATCTCTAGACTTGTCCCCCCCCCCCCCCCCATGTCCAATCCATTGCTCCCCGTCTTCTGAGAGGATGTTACATGCTTCGCAAGCTCAAGATGATCGTCAACCCATCCACACTACTGCTAGTTTATCATGCCTTCATACACTCCATCATTTCGTATGGTATCCTCTTCTGGGGCTCGTCCCCACAAGCGAAGCGTGTTTTTATTATTCAAAAACGTGCCGTTAGAATCATTGCAGGTATATCCCGAAGGCAATCATGTAAACCACATTTCATTAAATTACACATTCTCACATTACCATCAATACTTATAATAACAGCTGCTACTTCTGTTTTCTCTAACCCTCACCTTTTCCCTGTCAATAATGTGAATCACTCTCATCTTACACGATCTAACGCTAACATTTTCATCCCCACTTCCAACCATCTTTATTACAACCATTGTCCTACCCACCTTTGTAGTAAAATTTATAACAAACTCCCTCTATCAGTAAAAAAACTCTACATCTTTTCCACTTTTTAAACATCGTCTTAAAACTTTCCTCTCAATTAAACCATTTTACACTTTAAAAGAATTTTTTGATAACTAACAACTTAAATTCCTGTTTCTCTTACCCATCCTTATTGTTATTTCTTAATGTATTTTGTAGTTTTATAGACTTGTATGTATATTTTATTTTGTATGTATAGTTATTTTGTATAGTTTATACCAATATTTGTATTATGTACAAATCATACGGTGAAAGAAAGAAAGAAATAAATAAATAAATTACTCTGGGCATGTGGAATAGAATATCTGATGTATTAGACAGTGGTAGGAAATACAGCAAGACCACATTGACTGGATTTGACAGTGACAGTTTCCATGGATGTGTATTATAAACAAAGTTTATATTAACAAACCCCAATGACATCACAGAGGGCTGTGACATAACATAGATATTTCGTCAAATATTGAAAATGGTTTATTGTCCAGACTAATAATTTACTCTCACTCATAATTTTCTAAGGTTGTTACAAGAATCACACATGTCGAGTGTCTTCGGCTCGACGTGTTCGTGCTGCAAGCACAGATGTATGGTTCTAAGTTCCCTATCATACTATGCATGGATATGAAGGATAGTTTCTCGCTGGCTGATCAAGAACTAGAGACTCGAATGAAACAAAGTTCCTCGCTGGCTGAGGATGGACTAAGTGAGCATGGGTGATAGCAGAAGTAACTTACCCTACCTACTTACTTAGTGATTAACTTACCCCTAGCCTGGTTTGCAAGGGTGATGTTGCGACATGCCAGGATAACCCGCGCACCTCGATGAGCCAAGTCACGGGCCGTCTCTTTCCCAATACCTGAATAATAACGTAATAGGGATCTTCAATTCAAAAACAGAGATATTATAGATATATTTAAATAAATATTTTATTCAAGAAACACTCTTGTAGTGGATGTTATGAAAAAATCCTGAAATAAAAAACTAACCCCGACTGGGAATCGAACTCGTCTCCCACTTGCCGGGTGGGCACCTTGGCTCCTAGACCACCGGTACTGGCAATTCGAAGTCTGGCATTATGACATCTAATGTGGCGGTGGACCAGCACTGCAACACTATGGTTAACACTAAGTCGAGTTAAGTATGTGATTTATTTATGGTTGATATGGACTTTGTTCTTCTTTTGGAAAACAGCATGACTGTAATAAAACAATTCCATAGCAACAAATCATGTACCTAACTTACACCTGACTATGGATACGGCCTCGTCGTAACCTAACGCAGGCTTGATCGAAGAGTTTATTTAAATATTTTATTCAAGAAACACTTTTGTCGTGGATGTGTTCATATCGTCATTGACAAGAGTGTTACCTTGAACAAAATATTTAAATAAACTCTTCGATAAAACCTGCGTAGTTGGACAACTCAAGTGTAACCATAGTGGTGCAGTGTTGGTTGCCGATGTCATAATGCACTATATGCACTAGGGAATGTTCATAAACTAGGAAAACGCTCCGCGTTGCCAGATGAGCGATTTTTTTTTTTTTTTTTTAGTAAATCAAATAAATATTTTGCATCACCGCTTAAAAAATATACTTTTTTAACAAACATATGATTTTTTTACAAGATGGCGGTTTAAGTTACAATCTTAGAATTTGTGTTTATTATTTTCCGATATGTTGCTAGCTAGGAAAACGCTCCGCGTTGCCAGATGAGCGATTTTTTTAAAGTAAATCAAACATATCATTTGCATATCATATAACTATTACAACATACCTTTATAATGTTCACATGATTTTTCAAAAAGATGGTGGTTCAAGTTACAACCTTAGAATGTGTGTATATTATTTGTCGATATGTTGCTAATAACTGCACAAAATAATAAATATTATTAAAACCCGTCAAGAATTAAAACCTTCAAGTTAATTTAATTTAATTTAATTTAATTTAATTTAATTTAATTTAATTTAATTAATTTAATTTAATTAATTCAATGGATTTCCGCATAATTTCATTCGACCGTAGTCTACTCAATAGGCTCTAATTCATAAACTATTAAACCTATCAGTGTATGGAAAGTTCCATAATGCAGATACAGACTATATCTAAAATGTATTATTAATAAATCATACAATAACCCGCTTTTAAATCATATTAAAAGCTTTTTAATTTGTCGACCAAGTTCGTTGAAAACATTTGCATTTTTGCCGTGAAAGTCATAAAACATAACACGTCATTGTAGCCATACTATGCTAGCTATCACAATTCCAAATACACAGTGAGAAATGACTGCGTAAGCCATTTCGGCAGCATAATATGTGCATCTAACTTCAATGGTCTGCAAATGAAAATCATATCGGTGGAACACTGTAAAAATGAAGAAATTAATAGCCGTAAATAAACAATATTTTTTTATAACATGGCGGTTGAAGCTACAATTTTGAAACTATTGCCAAGTGTTGGTACTATTGATGTGGACCTACATATAAAACATAATGTATATCCGTGTGTACGTTTTAATTAGATTAAATTAATAAAAAAAGATGTTTTTCATTAACTCATTTTTTGTAGGTTGGCATCTTACGTCATTGTAGCCTTTTTATGACAGCTATCAAGATTCCAAATAAAAATGAGAAAGGTATGATTGCGTACGCTATTTTTGTGTTTACTATGTGCATCTTACTGCAAAGATCCGCAAATGCGAATGATATCGGTGGAACACTTTAAAAATGAAAAAATTATTACCGTAAAGAAACAATATTTTTTTATAACATGGCGGATGAATTTACAATTTTGAAACTATTGTCAAGTGTTGGTATTGTTGATAATAATCTACAAGTGAAACATCATTAAAATCCGTGTGTAAGTTTTCATTTAATTAAATAAATAAACAAATTTTATTTTTCAGTAATTAATTTTTGTAGGTTGGCATCATGACGAATTTTGCTGGTTATGTTAACAGCATCGAGTGTAGTAATCACAAACGTTTCCCGAAAATTTCAGCCAAATACGTCAAGCCGTTTGACCTGTGCGCGACGAACAAAATTTAGCGCACATACAGACATACAGACATACATACATACATACATACATACATACATACATACATACATACATACATACATACATACATACATACATACATACATACATACATACATACATACATACAGACAGACAGACACACAGACAAAGCGCCGATCGAGTTGTATGGAGAGATTCACTCCGCTTCGCTACGCTCATCTAATAAATACTGTTCAGAGTACCAAAAAATGATAGATCCTTATCCAAAAATTACGTGTAAATAATGTTTATGTCTGAGAAGTGCAGAGTTTCAATTCTATTAGCATTTAAAGTATGACATTTCTACCTGCATTGTAAAATGGTCCGTGACATCAAACGTTGGTAAACAACTAATTTTATGAATTAATTTATCTAAGCTCTTTGGAATTCACAACTATTTCGCCTGTTATAACAGCACTTCATTGTTGTCGATCTTTATACGTTTCACTTTAAAACCACAATGTTTTCAACTATTCCTAAAAAAAATACTGTAATTATTGATTATATTCCTATACATTTATGTTTAATAGTATTTATTGAACATTTTAGAAACGAATTTGATACAAAACATTCTATTCACCTATTGTGAGTGAAATTATTAGCAAAACAGCGTTTATTGATATGATTGGGTGGTTGTGATCCAAACGTTTGACGTCATTCCCCGTTTTTCCCGCCAAAACGATGTGTGAAAGTTTCGGGTGATTTTTATCAATGAAATCTATTCCAAACACACACAATAATTAACATGATTCTTTATAGAAAATGGAATTCAACTAAATGGAACTATAAAAAAATCATCTGCACATTCCCTATTGCTAGTCCCAATGGTCTTGGGTCAAGGCTCCCAATCGGCAAGAGGGAGACCCGGGCTCGATTCCCAGTCGGGGTTAGTTTTTTGTTTCTGGATTTCACCATAACATCCACGACAAAATTGTTTCTTGATTAAATATTTAAATAATACGAAAATATCTTTTACAGTTTGTAGCGTCGTCTAATATACAAATAACTGTTCTACAAATACTGCGTAATATTAATTTTATTTCCTCTTTTTAGAGATACAAAACACTCCTCCATTTCCCTTTTACAACAATGACCATTCTGTCTTTTCACCGCCTTCTCACTATTTCCATTCCTATAACTTAATCTGAATACTCCACGGTCTTCTTGATGCTTTATACAATTCCAATTACACCGCCTTCTTACTATTTCCATTCCTATAATTACAATACTAATCTAAACTACTAATAACTAATATAGTGTAAGCAGGCACACCGTGACAAGTTAACCAATCCAACGTTTATTTTCTAAATTAATATCAACGTTTACATAACTTATGTTATGTAGACCTCTGGCTATTTAAACCGTTTAAACACTTAACACATTTTGTTCCTATTAATCGAATAAAATAAAACTTGAACTTGATTTCAAAGTAAGGGGTTCACCGCTGAACCGTTTAAGTATGGAGCTTATTTTGCGCACTATTTTGCTGTGCCGTTAAATACTTATAACTTTTTTTACCAGGCTTTTTGTCAAGTTTAAACCGGGTGACCTAGAAATGCATAAACATAAAGTGGTTGCTGATTTGTTATAGTATATCACAATATAGCAAAATACTTAAGTTACAATTGCGTGTTTTGTTAGTTGAACAGTAGGCTATACTTCGGTGAACTGGAATTAAAAAAATATGTTTGAGTGGCCACTTGTGGCCCTTCTGGCCACTCAATTCACTTAACACAAATTCTACCGTGTTTCATACCAGGTTTCAATATCATTTTGAGCAAGGTTCTTTTTGACAAAAAACATATACTCGCTTGGAAGCATACGAATAAATATGAAAACTCCAATGTACCTGTATTGCCTCCTGTTACAATCACCGTCTTTTTGTCTAAACGTCTCCTACTCGTACAAATGCCCATAGTCCATTTCAGATACATCTTAATACCTGCTAGGAACAACGTCACAACTAACACCAAGGATTTCCATCCGAGCAAATCCATAGCGCTCTTGAGTATGACAGCACACTGGCTCAACAGTACAATATGTAGACAACAATCAAGACCGGCCATGTTGATTACATGCAATCATGTCAATCGTCGATGCGTAATATAGCCTGATTCAGTGGCGGCTGGCGGCTGGCGGGGGGAGGCAAGGGAGGCCGGGTCTCCTCAAACATTTCCGGAGGGAGGAGGATTAATCTTGTCTGTGATCTTGTTTAAAATGGTTCTATGTATTTTAATGTTCATCTTACATAATATACATATTTATCGTAAAAGTTTTCAAACAAAAAATTTTCAACGTTTCAGAGTTTTGCGCCTCTTCAGAATGTGGCTGCTAGCCGCGTTGAACCAGTAGAAACGCGAGGAACTTCGTGAGTCCGGGCCTCTCAGTCGTTCAGCTTATAGGTACCTGAGCGGTGTGCGGGGGAATGCGGTAGGCATACTCCCGCCCTCCCCGCCTAAGTTGCTGCACGTGCAATAAGATGCCAGAGGAGGCCGGCCGCTTCGTTTATTTTCGGATTTTTCACGAAGGTAACCGAGTCGCCCGCTTTCCATAATATATCATACTCAGCAGTTTGTAGTTTGCAGGGGATTGTCGTTTGTTTTTCTGCTGTTGTTCTCCCTGTGTTGTTGCTTGATTCAATGAAGTCAAATATAGTTGACGAGTTATTAGTGCGACCATTAACGAGACATGCTTCGAGGAAAGAGTAAATAAAGATTTAAAACACGACGGAAGACTGAAACCAGCTTTGCCATAACTGCAAAGGGATGGAGAGGAACAGACGAGTTTGGTTCGTTATGGTATGGAGATTGTTATGGTTAATGGCAAGTGTCGTCAACATCCACAACCACATTATAACACCTAAAACAACGTAGAAAAATGAAGTTTAAAAAAAATCGCCCTGCGGGGCAAACTGGGGGCTCGCCCCCCAGACCCCCCTGAACTGCCGCTAATTTCCATTGCTTCCATATTCGATCTTTCTTGAATTGTCCTGGCCTCCCTATTATTTTTTACCACGAGCCGCCACTGGCCTGATTGTAGGTATATGAGAAACAAGGATAGTGCCGCATATACTTTTCTATGTCTCATAACTCGGCGGCATCATTAAATTTGAGCGGGAAAGCACCGGAACCTTTTCTGAAACCGGAACGCGTGTACCGCTATTATTTCGTAATTTCTTTAGTAGCACTACTTTTCTCTTGATTTTAAAACTACAAAATTCTAATACCGGTAATGTATTATAATACAGTAATATAATAATATAATGAAATAAACAAATATATACATGTTTATATCACTAAATAGTTGATAAATAAATATATTAACAACAATTACAAAATTAAATTAACTTTTTGAAACATTTCAAGGAGAGAAAAACAAAATTAACAGACTGTACTTATAAATAAAAGGTCAGCCGATGAATTTGTAATTTGGCTTTGAGTAATATATTATTATAAATAACGTACTACTGTATAAAGCAATAAGGGTAAACCAATCAAGCAAATGAACTTTAAAATCAATTTAATTTGTAATTCAAGAAACATTTGTGTACTTAGAAAATAAAACTGTGAATGCAAATTCATCGGCAAAGCTTTTATTTATAAATACAGTATACCTGACGGAATAAATTACAGATTTCAGCATTTATGTGTATTTCCTTGTTTTACAAGACATTGTTCGAAATCCTAGACGACGAAATTAAACAATTATTAAAATGCACATTTCCATTAGAAATATTAACCTGTTATAATTAAAATTGATTCTTGTATTGTGTTTACTATCTGAAAAGATATAAATACCAAAGCAAGCAAAGTGAAACGCATCCATACCATACACTTCATACACTGCAGATACCTGTTGAAGAAGCGGCATGCTCCTCATTATATACATTTACCATTCAGTGGAGCTAGGATCGAAGCGTACACTTGTGCTTTCAAATAACACATAATATGTGTTTGTTTTACTTTCTCATTTCTATATGTTTCTTCGTGGCAACGGTCTCTCTGAATTTTGGATGAGAAAGTCAGCATCGGACATCATCCCTATTCAATATTCATCCACTATCCCATGAGATTGGAGTATTCAGGGAAGTAAATCTAGCTTTTCATTTCCTTACTGGATCAGATGTGACAAGTAAAATAGTAGATAGTAAATATAAATAAGTAAAAAAAAAAGAGTAAAACAAGTAAAAAAAAAAGTAGTTAGTAAATTTTTGACTGGTCACGAATATACTAATTTAAACGCGATCTGATAAGTATTAGAGGCATAAATTATATTTATATTGCTGCCAATAAGTGTAAGCAACGGTTGCGGACCGTGTTGAAAACACCATACGAGATGACAATGAAAATTCTTAGCAACGCACAATGCACAGCATTTATCAATGTCGGGAAGTATAATAATAGCTAAAGAAATTAGAAACATGTTTGCAATGCGCATTCTTGAATTGTTGTTTTTATTAGTTTAGAAAACTTGTTCGTAGATATGGACGAGCTCGCTTATCAACGCGTCCCACAGAGCGTTTTCCTAGTATGATTTATATACTTATTTCTGGAATTTAATACTGCACGATCTTCCAAGTCAGTTTGAGGGATTGTTTGGGGAGTAACACCTCTTGGGATATAGGAATAGAATAGAATCTTTTATTCTTAGTCAGACAGTTAAGCTTGTGTAAGTTTTTTAAAAACTTAATATATTATATTATTTAAGTTTATATTTAAAGCGAGCGAAACGAGCGTCTCCATGAGACTTTTATGGCACTCGTTCTTTGTATGTTTTTTTGCTTCTTTTTATAAGTCTGTCGATAATGGTCGAACGGAAAGTCCGCTCAACTTGAAATTGGACCATCCACAATACTCGATGAGGGTTGAAGGTTTGTAATAGTGTGGCAAATCGTTTCAAAAGTAAAAAAAAGTTACACCATAGTTACTGTATAATATGTTTCTGAAACAAAATTGCGGCAAAATATGAGATAGCCATAATGTTTATAAAGATTTTTCCAAACACAAACATGTTTATGTTATGGGGATCTGATAAGTATTGGCAAAGTTACATAAAAGTTACTCGAAAATATGTTTCTGAAACACAGTAACGGCAGAATGCGAGGTGGCTATATTATACAGTAAAATTTGTCCGGTCACGGAAATCAAAACTTAAACGCTATATGATACGTATAAGAGGCAGAAAGTACATTTCTATTGCTGTCAACAAGTGTTAGTAACACTGGTGGACCGCGGCGAAAACACTCGACGAAATGACAAACGAAAATTCTTAGCAACGCACATTACACGGCATTCAACAATGTTGGGAAGTATAATAGCTATGAAAATTATAAAAATGTTTGCAATGCGTCTTCTTCTATTGTTGTTAATTGTTGTCTTTATTTATTTAAGAACTTTTTGCCAGAAAGTTCGTAGATATGAACGCGCTCGCTTATCAACGCGTCACTCGGAGCGTTTTCCTAGGGTTATTGTAAAAGGTGTTCCATCTGCTCTAGATAATACTGGTTTGTTAGTCAGCGGGGGATCTACATTCAGTTTCATGAATTTGCTTGATTCAGTTTTTCAGTTTGATAGCAACTTTTTAAATGATTCCTAGGATCAAGATTTTCAAGACCATCTGATTTTAAAGATTCCAAGAGAAGATAGGAGGCGTGTTGGCTTCTCGGGTTGCTTTTACGTGAGTCTTATTTTTCCCAGAGTGCAGATTCCGATATTTTGCAATCTCATTTCCGATTGCGCTGGGATCGTTAACAAATCAGTTATCTCCTTTCTTTTTTCTATTTCTTATTCTTTTCTTTACACATAGCGTGTTGTTTGTATACATAGTGTATTGTTTGTTGCACATAGTGTGTTGTTTGTGCACATAGTGTGTTGTTTGTTGCACATAGTGTGTTGAATGTGCACATAGTGTGTTTTTGTTACACAAAGTGTGTTGGTTGTGCATATAGTCATGGGCATCTGCAGGGGGGGGGCAGGGGGGGCAGTTGCCCACCCCCCTGGCTTGCCTCCGATGATCATCAAACATGAGAGTATTATTTTTCATATCTAAAATATACCATTTTAGAGTTTGGATTTTTAGGCAAAATTACGTGTAGCAATTGAGCATAAAGAATGCTTGCTATGCTTTATTCTTTTACTCGGTGGATAATTTTGATCAAGATCCAGCCCTCTTGAAGGACGAGAACTCCCGAGGCCGAGTTAAGTCATTGTATTTTTATTTGTTATGGGCCTGTCCGCTATCAATTGTGCGAGGTATACCAATACCACGAAAATAGACATAGGAAGTAGTAACATCGACCTGCCTAACATAAGATAAATGGGATGAAATGCATGGGCGAGGTCTATGTGCATTGTGTATTTAGTAGAGACTAGAGTACTAAACGGCAAGGGTTTTACTGAGCTGGGTGAGATTGTTTGGTTGAAGTTCCTAAAAACGTCCATGCCCTCCTCACCTCTTTCAACGCAACCCCATCAACAAAAATACGTAATGTTACGTCCACTCTTAAAATTGAAAGTTTTCTTTACAGTCTGTTCGTTTTGACTTGACCATAGACAGTCTTTAGTATGATGTCTCCACGTTATGTTCGACAGTTCTAGTTGTATACTAATGTTATTGTATACCAATGGTGTTGTATATCAATGTTTTACAAGTGTGTATCAATATAATAATAATAATAATAATAATAATAATAAATGGTCTTTATTAGGCGAAGTTAAGCTAAAAGCTTCTTTACAACTTAACCATACACTACATTTACAATGAGTACAGAAAAATATTTATGCACAACTTAACCGTACACTACATTTACAATGAGTACAGACAATATTTATGCACAATATGTAGTACAACTCGTACAGTTATGAATTAGAAATTAACATCTTTAAGCTGAAATTAAGAATAGATAAAAATAAATATAAGTAAAAATAATTAAGAATAAGAATAACTAGGCCTTAATTTAGAAGAACTTTAACAAGTCAAACAATGTATTTACTTTCTACTATGGCTGTGAGGACAGTAAGAACCTTTTTATTTTAAATTTGAATACATTTTTGGGTTCTGTAATTATTAACTTAGGTAGAGAGTTATACAGCTTTATTGCGGTATATGTGAGTAGGGTAAAAAGGGGGGTTCTGGGCCACTTTTCTGCGGAGCCGGCGGAGCCAGTCGATCCGCGCGCGCCTCACACGTTACAGCTCGAAGTTGATGTGTAATCACTTTTATCTATTAATAGACTAGGCATGGTTAAGTAGGCTGATGACTCATTTAAAATACACGCCCTCTCACAACCACCACCCCATCACAAAACCACCCCATCAATAATCAATACTTCCCAATACTTAATAATACTAATCAATAATAATTATAATACCAAACAATACTTTACATATTATTTAATAGTTAAGTAGGCTGATGACTCAATTAGAATACACGCCCTCTCACAACCACCACCCTATCACAAAACTATTTTTAATTTCCATAAATTTCTATTTAATTTACTATTTTCATTTAATATTCTACTCATCAAAGAATTTAACCCATGACTGCCCTTACTAACAGTATCACTTATTTACGATTCTATTTATAGATTTCTAATTGAGGAGCCATATTAACATTGAAGCATTTCTCAATCCCATACTCTTACCTAAAACACAGTTCTATACAGTTTCTCAGATACTGTTCTATTTTTAGATTCAAAATGCGGAGCAAACTAATATCATGTCTCCTACAACCCCAACGAAGTCTTGTGCCTACATATGATTCTATTTATAGATTCCTAATTGAGAAGCCACATTAACATTGAAGCATTTCTCAATCCCATACCCTTACCTAAAACACAGTTCTATACAGTTTCTCAGATACTGTTCTATTTTTAGATTCAAAATGCGGAGCAAACTAATATCATGTCTTCTACAACCCCAACGAAGTCTTGTGCCTACATATGATTCTATTGTTAGATTCCTAATTGAGGAGCCACATTAACATTGAAGCATTTCTCAATCCCATACTCTTACCTAAAACACAGTTCTATACAGTTTCTCAGATACTGTTCTATTTTTAGATTCAAAATGCGGAGCAAACTAATATCATGTCTTCTACAACCCCAACGAAGTCTTGTGCCTACATATGATTCTATTGTTAGATTCCTAATTGTGGAGCCACATTAACATTGAAGCATTTCTCAATCCCATACTCTTACCTAAAACACAGTTCTATACAGTTTCTCAGATACTGTTCTATTTTTAGATTCAAAATGCGGAGCAAACTAATATCATGTCTTCTACAACCCCAACGAAGTCTTGTGTCTACATATGATTCTATTTATAAATTTGAAATGGGGAGCTCACATTTATAATTCAAACTCTAACAAACTCTATTGGCTAAACGTATGATTCTATTTATAGATTCCTAATTGAGGAGGCGCATTAACATTGAAACATTTGCCAATCCCATACTTTTACCTAAAACACAGTTGTATACAGTTTCTCAGTTTCTGTTATATTTTTAGATTAAAAAATGGTGAGCAAACTAATATCAAGCCTCCTACAACTCCAATGAAGTCTGATACCTAAATATAGACTAATTCTATTTATAGATTTGAAATGGGGAGCAACAATTTTGTGTTTAAACTCTTTGATACAATAACAAACTCTATTTACTATTTACGATTCTATTTAAAGATTCCTAATTGAGGAGCCACATTAACATAAAAGCAATTGTAAATCCCATACTTTTACCTTAAACACAGTTGTCAGTTAATTGTTCTATTTTTAGATTTAAAAATGGGGAGCAAACTAATATCAAGCCTTCTACAACCCCAACGAAGTCTTAGTCTACATATCATTCTATTAATAGATTTGAAATTGGAAGCAAAAATTTCTAATTTAAACTCTCTGTTACAATAAAAAGAACTCTAATGGGTGCTTACGATTTTGTTTGTAGATTCCTAAATGCTTCAATCGCATACCTACTCTCCTAAAACACAGTTCTATCCATCTACTGTTATATTTTTAGATTCATAATGGTGAGCTAAGTATTTTAATTTAATAGCTAATTGTTATAAGATAACGAACTATATTAACTATTTATGGTTTTATTTATAGGTATTTAATAGAGAGATCCACATAATTAATATATACATATATATATTTTTTTAACCCCGTACTCTTTTCTAACTCACTGTTTTGGTTCAACTTCCTCTATTTATAGATTCAAAAGGAGGAGCTACCTATTCTAATTTATAGCCGCCTATACACCAAAGAACGCTATTCTCAAATTACGATTCTAGTTATAACTTCCTAATTGTGAAGTCTCTTCAACATCTAAATCATTTTAAAACCCATACTCTTTCCTACCACATTGTTTTGCACAACTGTTCTATTTTTAGATTTGAACGGAGGAGCTAACTTTTTTTTTTTTAAATTTTAAATCTCTTTATTTAATTGAACTAAAATACTAATAAGTTATAATTAGGGATAGTGGGATATAAGGAGCTGTAGTTCATATGAAATAAGATAACTATTTAGAATAATAGGAATAACATTTATTTTTTTATGTATTATAAAAATACGATATTTTTCACTTAATACACTACATACTAATACTTTGAACATTTGTTAGTTTTTCCATCTTCTATATCTACACTGTTTATTTTTTTTCACTTTTCACACACATTGAACACATCACAGTTATTTCTAAATGTTTTATAATGTCCATGTGCATACGTATTGATGCCGTCACTTCTTATATAACGCTTATCATCATATGGTGATAAAGTGGCTTTTCTTTGTTTCAAAGTATATAGTTCATGATGCAGACTTCTTATTGTAAACATGTCTGCGCTTTGTAATTCCTTTGAAAAAAGACACTTTTTATAATCTTGATGCACGATACACTTTTTTAAAGTTCGCTTCACAATTCCTTTTCCAATTTTCTTCACTTTTCCACTATCTTCCAAAATCGAATACATTTTAGGTCTAAGGCCAATAAACTCCTTCACCACGCTTCCCTCACATTCATCCTTAAATTTTCCTATCACCTTTTTGTTAATGTAAAAAGTGTTCCCGAGGGAAGTTAGAAGTATCAAAGAAATGAGAGTCTAACAACATATCTTTATAAATATCTTCGGTTTCAATCTCGTAGCACAAAGAATCTGTGTCTGTAAAAAGTAATTTGAGGCGATCTCCATATTTGTTCTGCGCATAACCGTAGTGAAAATCATACATCACTCGCTTACTTAGTTCTAAAACAGTAAACCCAGCGAACATAGGTCTATTTAATTCAAGAGATGGTTTCTTAGAATGGATTGCGACAAGATCGTTTGAGAAAATCTGAAAACTCTCGAATGCCGGAGAAGCGATTATTTTCTTTGCTCTCTTCTCATTGTTTACCAACTCAACTTTTATTCTATTCCGTATATTCTCTAAACTCTTGCCGTAAATACTATTTATTAATAGCTTAAAAAAGTCTTTCTCAAAGCTATTTTGTGCCTCCATACGTTTTCTGGTATTAAATTCAATAAATGGTTTCAACCAGGCGCTTTGAGTAAACTCCAGTACGCGATGTATTTTCATTAGTTTAAGACCGTAAGACAAGTACTGTTTTAAGTTGACATAATGGATTGTATAGTTGGTTTTATTGTTTAGGTTTGGGACAAGTTTTTTAACTTTACTCGACGTTGAAATACCCAACTCTTCAGCAAGTTGTTTTGAATACGGTGAAAGCATTTCATCAGTAATAGATAATTTTTCTGGTGCTACTGGTAAATCATTATGATTATTATGCAACACATAGGGATATTCTAAATCTACTTCTAAAATATAGCCCTTCTCATTATCATCAGGTATATTTGTAAAGTCACATTGTTCAATTTCATCCCCACTCATCCATCTAAAATCGCGTATGGGTAAACACTCACTCATTGCAACTCCATACAAGTTATTGCAATCTAAATATAATATATATTTAGAAGGCTTTTCAACATCATGTTCACGCATATATTTGTTATTCGCTTCTGAAAATCGTTTGGTAATCATAGACACACCACCCCTTATTCCATTCTCCATAAACAAGTACATGTCGGGATCTGTGAATAGTTCCAATTTAACTTTTGTCATCTTTAGACAGCTTTCCCAGGCTAAACCAGGTGCAGTATACATATGCGCTGCATCGAGACTATAGTTTTGTAGGCATAACATTCGAAAATTCTCAAATACATCTGCAAGTAGAAGAACATCAGTTTTCACATACAGATCTTGATAGTTACCTAAATTTTCAAGCTCAAATGTTTCCCAAACTCTCTGTGCATGTTTATAGTCCTCATCACTAACAGTATCTCCTTTTAATACATTGTAGAAGGCTGATGGAGATGGTAAAGATGTTTCAAGCAGTTTAGAGGGTGAATCAATATAATCATATGGAAATACTCCTTTACGTAGTAGAAGTAGAATCCTTTCATTATCGAAATGCTCTGACATAATTTTAAATTTCTCTGCACCATATCCTAAAAGATTCTCAACAAGTGTCTCTAAGGAAGCACCTAGGAATTGAAACGAGTCTATAAATCTCAAACTCCCCAATGTGAAGGAAATATACTTCTCCATGTTGTTAGGAATACACGTTATAGGTCTATCCTTTATCTTGCCAATGTTCTGCATAATCAAATGTGAATCATAGTTACGCAAGTTATGGAACACCACAGGTATGAAGGAAACCTTTTTAAAGTTAATATTACAACGATTATGTGCTGCACCACGAAAACGCCCTGTCATATGATCATGATCCCGCACACGATCCATGTCTAGAGACTCTTGACAAATGTGACAGTTTTCTGCCGATGCGAAAGCTACCTCATCCTCTGGTAACATAACCAATGGTCTAATCTCGCTCAATATTGGTAGAAGTTCCTCCTCCTCTTTAAGTAGATTTTTAAAAAAGTTGTCAACAACATTATGTCCACGATAAACAACAGGTGGTTTATGGCAGTTTCCTTCTGAATTTACAATAACATACGCATAACCAGAAGGCTCGTGATTTGTCAGCTTTGAAGTATAAGATGATTTTTCGCTTGGTGTGCACCCACTTATTTTTGTTGAAAAACACTCAAAGTCAGCATACACCACAAATGGAACTTTCTGGGAAAAGTGGTGATTTTTGAATTTCATAATGTTGTTATCTTCTTTAGGCATTTTAATTTTCTGAGGACTATGCTCATTACAGTAAGTGTGATGTTTTGATAAAAGATCCTTTGAGTGAAATCTGTGAAGACATAAATAGCAATAAAAGTTTTTCCCCTTATGTTTAGACAGAGAAGCAAGCAATCTATCTAAGTCTTTTATGAGACAGTAGTGCGATGTAGTTTCGTTACTGATGTACAGAAGATTCACGTGTTGCACAGTTTCCTTCTTTGTTATTCTAAGAGGAAATATTTCCCCTTCGAATCCAAAAACATTTACTGATATGTCGTTATTCTTCTCAAAAACATCTATATTAGAGATTTTTACTGGAAAATCAATTCCGCTCATATTTAGCTCGGACTCGAATTCTTTATATTTAATAACTCTATAGCAATGATCATCTTGAGGATGGAGATGTGCCAAGATTGACCATATAAAACATTTATCATCGTAGTTTTTTATATTAAGAATTGCTTTTTTAAGTTCTAGCTTTCGAGGAATTGGTATAAAACTTGATCCGGATAGAGGCGCATATTCCGCAGTTTTTAATTCCATATAATAAACATGATCGATGCCCCAATTACTTCCTTCCTTCTGAAAGGCCGTGCATGCCTTGTTTATAGTGGCGAAAGCTTCATTAAACTGCGACTCAAACTCGGATTCTTGTAATAACGTATGACATCTACTTCGGAAACATGGACTCGTTGAGACCTCCTCCCCCTCTGACTCGCGAGTGTAACGTACAAACATGGCGATGTACCATTTCACTCCTCGATAAATGGAGAGATCTTTAAAAAGTTTTCTCTTCACAGCTTCTTGTTGTTCAGACAGAAACAACAGTACGTCTCTTCCAAGCTCTTGTTTTCGGAACGTGTAAGTTTTCACCACATCATTTAAGGCAGATGCGAAGTCACATGGGTCAACACCACTACATGGCCCACCTTCATCTTCTTTTTCATTCTCTTCATCATCCATTTCTTCAACAGCATGTTCGTCTTCCACACTAAGTCGATGAGTTTCAATATGTTTCAATAAACTTATTTTCTTGCTAAACTTCTTCCCACACATACCACACTAATTCAAAGTCGCGTGGCCCTTTAGAAAATGTTAGGTTTTAAACCATCAGCTCTAGCAAAAGTTGCCTCACACATGTCACATCTCAACATCTTTTTGTTATGAATGGTTTTCTCATGTCGAATTAAATTAGACTTTTTAACAAAGTTTTTCTCACACTGCACACAGCTGAATTTTCCGGTCTCCATCATATCTATAAAGAAAAAATTATTTTTACTTAGTTATTGTATGTATTATATTTCCTTTATCTCTATTATTTTTCTATAAAAGCCTACTATTTTTTTTTTTTCTATTCTAAAAGATGTCATAGGCTACATCAAACAACAGCATAACCATATTATGTATTATTATTATTATTATTATTATTATTATTATTATTATTATTATTATTATTATTATTATTATTATTATTATTATTATTATTATTATTATTATTATTATTATTTTTATTATTATTATTATTATTATTATTATTATCTTTATTTATCACATCACCAGATGGCAGGTACATTATTATTATTATAATTATTATTTTTATTATTATTATTATTAGTATTATTTATATTAGTATTATTATTATTATTATTACTATTTTTGTTCTTGTTCTTGTTGTTTTTGTTTGTTATTTTCATTGTTATTAATAGATATAAATAATCATATTATCTGTTTTTTTTCTTCATAATGAATTGTTTCCCAATGCAAATTAAAAATAAAATAAAATAAAAATTAAAAGTAATTGTTATTAATATCATTATGTTTAAATTGTATGTTTAAATAAGTAAATAAATAAACTTACTTTCAAAATATAAATGTAATCCTTTATTTGGAACTTATGAAACTCGAACTTCAAAACTTTTTTATTTTACGAAATGCAGAAATCTTAATAGCTCCGTCGATGACGATAGCACAATGACTAATGAATAAGTACACTGTGGACATTACTTATATAGGGAAGGTATCTCATTTCAACGAAAATCCGTAAACACACGAAGGTTGTCGAAGTTCGCCGAATACGCATCTAGTTGTGTTGAATATAATCTTCACATACCGTTAACAAGAATGAACTTGTTTCATCGTGTGCCAGCAGAAGACTGCGATAGCAAAGTGAGAGAAGGTAAATGATTCATGTCAAAACCTGAAGGACAAAGTCCAAACCGCTACTACCTCTCTCAATAATATTATGTTATAACAACAATGGGTTAATATTAGGTTTTATGCTAGGCTAGTTAAGGTTAGGTGAGACTCCATCTGTGAGGATTTATTTTTGTTATTATTATGATGATTATTATTATTATTATTATCATCATTACTTTATTTGATGTTGTTGTTG
Source organism: Isoperla grammatica (assembly GCA_945910005.1). Taxonomy (NCBI): domain Eukaryota; kingdom Metazoa; phylum Arthropoda; class Insecta; order Plecoptera; family Perlodidae; genus Isoperla; species Isoperla grammatica. The sequence continues at coordinate 70,507,913 of OX246738.1, forward strand.
TTATTTGTTATTTTCATTGTTATTAATGCATATAAATAATCATATGATGTGTTTTTCTTCATAATACATTTTTTCCCAATACAAATAAAAAGAAAAATAATAAATTAAATGAAATTGTTATTTATATCATTATTTAAATGCTTTGTTTAAATAAATAAATAAATAAATAAATAAATAAACTTACTTACTTTCAAAATATAATCGTATTCATTAATCTTTCTACTTATGAAACTCGAAAATCAAAACTTTTGTTTAATTTTACGAACTGCAGAAATCTTACTAGCTCCGTCGATGACGATAGCTCAATGACTAATGAGTAAGTACTCAGTGCACGTTACTTATATAGGGAAGGACCCTCATTTCAACGAAAATCCGTAAACACACGAAGGTTGCCGAAGTTCGCCGAATACGCATCTAGTTGTATTGAATAAAATAACTAATAAGATGCTTCACATACCAACAAGTAATAATGTTATGATTGTACAAACACGTACCAAGTCTCCTGTTACAGCGAGGTGTGATTGACAAGAATGAACTTGTTTCATCGTGTCTCAGTAGAAGACTGTGACAGCAAAGTGTGTGAAAGTGAATGATTCATCTCAAAACTTGAAGGACAAAGTCCAAACCGCTACTATCTGTTTCAATAATATTATTGTCACAAAGTAGCGGTTTGGACTTTGTCCTTCAAGTTTTGAGATGAATCATTCACTTTCACACACTTTGCTGTCACAGTCTTCTACTGAGACACGATGAAACAAGTTCATTCTTGTCAATCACACCTCGCTGTAACAGGAGACTTGGTACGTGTTTGTACAATCATAACATTATTACTTGTTGGTATGTGAAGCATCTTATTAGTTATTTTATTCAATACAACTAGATGCGTATTCGGCGAACTTCGGCAACCTTCGTGTGTTTACGGATTTTCGTTGAAATGAGGGTCCTTCCCTATATAAGTAACGTGCACTGAGTACTTACTCATTAGTCATTGAGCTATCGTCATCGACGGAGCTAGTAAGATTTCTGCAGTTCGTAAAATTAAACCAAAGTTTTGATGTTCGAGTTTCATAAGTAGAAAGATTAATGAATACGATTATATTTTGAAAGTAAGTAAGTTTATTTATTTATTTATTTATTTATTTATTTATTTATTTAAACATAGCATTTAAATAATGATATAAATAACAATTTCTTTTAATTTATTATTTTTTTTTTATTTGTATTGGGAAAAAATGTATTATGAAGAAAAACACATCATATGATTATTTATATGCATTAATAACAATGAAAATAACAAATAACAACAACAACATCAAATAAAGTAATGATGATAATAATAATAATAATAATCATCATAATAATAACAAAAATAAATCCTCACAGATGGAGTCTCACCTAACCTTAACTAGCCTAGCATAAAACCTAATATTAACCCATTGTTGTTATAACATAATATTATTGAGAGAGGTAGTAGCGGTTTGGACTTTGTCCTTCAGGTTTTGACATGAATCATTTACCTTCTCTCACTTTGCTATCGCAGTCTTCTGCTGGCACACGATGAAACAAGTTCATTCTTGTTAACGGTATGTAAAGATTATATTCAACACAACTAGATGCGTATTCGGCGAACTTCGACAACCTTCGTGTGTTTACGGATTTTCGTTGAAATGAGATACCTTCCCTATATAAGTAATGTCCACTGTGTACTTACTCATTAGTCATTGTGCTATCGTCATCGACGGAGCTAGTAAGATTTCTGCATTTCGTAAAATAAAAAAGTTTTGAAGTTCGAGTTTCATAAGTTCCAAATAAAGGATTACATTTATATTTTGAAAGTAAGTTTATTTATTTACTTATTTAAACATACAATTTAAACATAATGATATTAATAACAATTACTTTTAATTTTTATTTTATTTTATTTTTAATTTGCATTGGGAAACAATTCATTATGAAGAAAAAAAACACAATATGATTATTTATATCTATTAATAACAATGAAAATAACAAACAAAAACAACAAGAACAAGAACAAAAATAGTAATAATAATAATAATAATACTAGCCTAATATAAATAATCCTAATAATAATAATAATAAAAATAATAATTATAATAATAATAATGTACCTGCCATCTGGTGATGTGATAAATAAAGATAATAATAATAATAATAATAATAAAAATAATAATAATAATAATAATAATAATAATAATAATAATAATAATAATAATAATAATAATAATAATAATAATAATAATAATAATAATAATAATAATAATAATAATACAAAATATGGTTATGCTGTTGTTTGATGTAGCCTATGACATCTTTTAGAATAGAAAAAAAAAAAATAGTAGGCTTTTATAGAAAAATAATAGAGATAAAGGAAATATAATACATACAATAACTAAGTAAAAATAATTTTTTCTTTATAGATATGATGGAGACCGGAAAATTCAGCTGTGTGCAGTGTGAGAAAAACTTTGTTAAAAAGTCTAATTTAATTCGACATGAGAAAACCATTCATAACAAAAAGATGTTGAGATGTGACATGTGTGAGGCAACTTTTGCTAGAGCTGATGGTTTAAAACGACATTTTCTAAAGGGCCACGCGACTTTGAATCAGTGTGGTATGTGTGGGAAGAAGTTTAGCAAGAAAATAAGTTTATTGAAACATATTGAAACTCATCGACTTAGTGTGGAAGACGAACATGCTGTTGAAGAAATGGATGATGAAGAGAATGAAAAAGAAGATGAAGGTGGGCCATGTAGTGGTGTTGACCCATGTGACTTCGCATCTGCCTTAAATGATGTGGTGAAAACTTACACGTTCCGAAAACAAGAGCTTGGAAGAGACGTACTGTTGTTTCTGTCTGAACAACAAGAAGCTGTGAAGAGAAAACTTTTTAAAGATCTCTCCATTTATCGAGGAGTGAAATGGTACATCGCCATGTTTGTACGTTACACTCGCGAGTCAGAGGGGGAGGAGGTCTCAACGAGTCCATGTTTCCGAAGTAGATGTCATACGTTATTACAAGAATCCGAGTTTGAGTCGCAGTTTAATGAAGCTTTCGCCACTATAAACAAGGCATGCACGGCCTTTCAGAAGGAAGGAAGTAATTGGGGCATCGATCATGTTTACATGCTTACGATGGCGACAAGTGAATAGTGGGGTGTAGGACGGCTCTCGGTGAAATGTAAAAATAACTGTAAATATAAAACCAAGATCGTGTACGGGTGAGTGTATCTGTGCGTGTGAGTGCATTGCTTAAACCACTCCATTAATATTAATGAAAATGGCACCTAAAAACAAAATAGACATGAACGAGAGAATAGCGTGTGCTTTGCAGCAGGCTTTTGACGACGATAGCATAGTGCAGAAACTCGTCGCGGCTATGTTGCCAATCATTTTGCCGAAAATAATTGAAGAGGTGACTGCAGCAGTAAGCGAAGTAATTGAAGAGCGATTAACCACCCAAGACGAACGGATCAAAGTGATTGAAGCCAAATTAATTAGCCAAGAAGTAAAACTCAAAGATCTTACAACAGATTTGGAGAAAAAGACCATAGAACTTGAGTCCGTCCTGGAAGCAAAATTAAACAGTCAAGAAAAACAAATCAAGGATCTCACAACAGATTTTGGGGAAAAGACCGTTGAATTTGCGTCCGAGCTGGAAACAAAAACGGACGACCTAGAACAATACAACAGGCGTGTGAACTTAAGATTCTTTGGGATTAAAGAAGAACAATACGAGGACACAGACCAACATATCGTCAATATCTGCAAATCCAAATTAGGTATAAACATCTCAAAAATGGATATATCTCGCTCCCACCGGATCGGCCACAATACAAATACAAATGCAAATTCAGAAACAATGGATAAAAATGAAAACGACCGAAAAACCCACAGACCTATCATCGTTCGCTTCGTGAGCTACCGTACACGCAATATTATATTCGAGAGCAAAAAATATCTGGCAAAGACAGGCATAGTTATCAGGGAAGATTTAACACAACGACGGAGAGCAGTAATGCAAGCAGCAATAGCCAAATTCGACTTCAGGAATGTGTGGACAAGGGACGGCGTTATTCTCTGGACGTCCAGCGGTAGGAGATTCTCGGCAACCACTCTACAAGAACTTGAGGCGAAAGCCGGGGAGAGAGCTGGCAACAAGGTAGGACAAGGTCAACACCCATCCCTCCCAAGCCCAGCTGGCTGGACCGACCAATGGCGTGTTGCTCGAGGTCATCACTCCGGCCGAGGCACCCCTGCACGTCGATGAAGGTTGCTCGCTGTTCAACCACCGACGGAACGGACACTCACTACCAACGCGATCTTGCGGAACTTCGAAAACCACTGAGAGGGCGCCCTTCTCAGACCCCCACCACCCTAACATTACGATATCTCAGATTTAATTTACTATTTAAGTAAATAATCTTAGGATAGAATAGAATAGAATAGAATAGCATTGCAACTAAATAACTTGTATCTAATGAACATTATCTCCACTGTTACGCATTAGACCTACTATCAACTGTAGCATATGACTAAGGAGTATTAGTTACAACCTTTACTTTGGTTTTGTTTTGTGTAACTTTACTTATTACATTTTAGTTTATAGTTTAGCTCTTGTTTAGTCTTGTACAACTTAAGTTCTGATTACATTTTAGTTCATTCTTGCATGAATATTGTTTCACCTTTTTGAAAATAGGTCATGCAATAACAATAAGTAAGGCAAATCATGATTAACTTTAGTTCCACGGCTAACAAATTTAACTTAACTATAGCACATCTAAACATTAGATCTTTAGTTCCTAAATTCGATGATATACTAGAACTTGTAACTGACAACTGTATAGATATAATGGCGATCACAGAGACTTGGCTTGGTGACTCATTCGACTCAAACAATGTTTCTATCCCGGGATACACGATGTGGAGGCAGGACCGACAAATGGGACGGGGTGGCGGTATAGGAGTATACGTTAAAAACACTATAACGTGCTGTAGAATAAACACCAACAATAACTCATGTAATATTAACAAGTTGGAAGATCTCTGGCTCAAATTCAAGGTCAAAGGACATATATATGCTCTCGGCACTCTGTATAGCCCCTCTTACACGGATCATCAGAGCACCCTTACAAAATTAGAAAATACAATCATACATATCTTACCAGAAGTAGACAGACTAATATGTGTAGGGGATCTCAATATCGATCTACTCAAACCACGACTGCCAGGGTCGAAATCTTTATTAAATCTACTGAATACTTTTAACTTCAAGCAGTTGATCAGCGAGCCTACAAGGAAAACCAAAGATAGCGAAACATTATTGGATCTCATAATCACACAAAATGTAGACGACATTATCGAAAGCAAGGCAGTCGATATGGCAGGAATAAGCGATCACCATCTCACATATTGTGTAATCAAACATACCAAACCCCCACCAATACTCAAATATAAAACATACAGGGATTTTAAAGCTTTCGACGTAGACGACTTTAATCAAGACGCAAGGGCCTCTAATTGGGAAGAAATTCTTAGTCTCAAAGATCCAAGTCAACAGATCGATGCACTAAACAGTATAATACTACAGCTCGCTAATAAACATGTACCGCTCAAAACTGTCAAAATAACTAAAAATAAAGCCCCCTGGCTTACATATAATATTAAAATAATGATGAACTTAAGAGATAAAGCCCACAAAAGATTTACAACCACAAAACTTGATATCGATAGAGAGTACTATCGCTCTTTAAGAAACTACACCACAAGCGCAATCAGACGAGAGAAAAAAGCATTTTTTGAATATGAGCTTAGAAACCCTAAACAATCTAAATCGGCCACGGTATGGGATCTATGTAATAAATTAAGCGTCCACTACAAAAATGTGGAAATGCACATACCAACCCACCTTGACGACCCCGACACTATAAATAATTACTATATACAATCAGCTGGTAACGCAGTAGCGGATGAGGATCTAATAAAATGGTATGAAAGTCATAAACATGAAAATATAGCGAGTGATTTTTCATTTGAACAGGTAAACTCAGTTGCTATTTTAAAGATATGTAAATTAATTAGGTCTAATGCAACAGGAATTGATGGAATATCTGGACAGATATTCAAACTTTGCCTTCCCTTCTGTATAAATATTGTAACAGAAATAATTAATAACTGTATTGTTACGGGAGTTTTTCCACATACATGGAAAACATCACTAATCAAACCTCTTCCAAAAATAAATAACCCAACCCAATTAAAAGATCTACGACCCATTAGCATTCTGCCTTATGCGTCAAAAATACTTGAACTCGTACTCAACAGACAGCTTACCTCATACTGCACAGTAAATAACCTCATACCTGCAACCCAATCAGGGTTAGCTAATATAACAGATGACATTATTAGGGCCAATGACAAGGGCCAGGTAACCACGATGGTAATGTTAGATTATTCAAAAGCATTCGATACTATCGATCACGAACTATTGCTTGCAAAACTTTCATATTTTGGTTTATCCAAACTAGCACTTTTACTTCTAACAAACTTTATTCAAAACAGATCTCAGATTGTTACATCGAATTCTACATTGTCAGTGCCTAAATCAATAACTAAGGGCGTTCCACAAGGTGCCATACTAAGCCCTCTACTCTTCTCACTCTATACCTCGGACTTAATGAAGGATCTGAATGCGTACAAATCTCACTATTATGCAGATGACAGTCAACTCTGTCTATCTTACGACCCAAGTGCTGTCAAAGTTGCTGAAATGGAAATGAATTCTGACCTGATGTATGTCAGTGAAACTTCAAAAAAACATGCCCTCCAACTGAATTCTAGTAAAACCACAGTTATCCACTTTGGAACTAAACATAGTAGAAATATTTTAAAAAGAAATCCACCTATTCTACAAATAAACAATGAAATTCTACCGACTTCTGAAACTACGAAAAATCTTGGCCTATTTATGGACACGGAGCTAAATTTCACGCATCACACTAGCAAACTCATACAACACACATTTTCTAAATTAAAACATCTTTATAAATTTTCGAAAATACTACCACAAAAAATAAAACAGCTGTTAGTGGAAACGCTCATTCTGTCTAGATTTGACTACGCAGATATTGTATATGGTCCCTGTTTAGACAGTCTGCAAAAAACACGCATACAGCGAGCTCAGAATGCATGCATACGGTACACTTGCAATATAAGAAAATATGATCATATCTCTTACAAATATAAAGAACTTAAGCTACTAAAAATGTCAAATCGCAGACTACTTCATCTAGCATGCACTACACACAAAATCATGAACTCGGAGCTGCCAACTTATCTAAGAAATAAACTTTCCCTAAGAAAGGCTGAACACAGCCGTACTTTAAGGAATATAAATCAACTATCGATTTTTCCTCACTCCACCACCGCATTCAAAAAATCTTTCACCTATAGCGCTGCTTCGACATACAACAAAATATCAATTAATAAAGGTCTGTCCCATGCACAGTTTAAATGCAAACTAAAACAACAATTACTTAATGAACAATAAAGCCCAATCCGCAGTGAGGATTGGCAGTGGCATCGGCAGCGACGGTGGGTTTTTGGCCGGTTCTATTGGCTGTTGAGCAACAATGGGCGCCCATCAGCCAGTGTGATCTGTAAGAGCCTTGCTGTTACTGTTGCTGTTACTGTTGGTTTTCGCTGTATCCACAGCGATGATAGACTGACAAAAAAAAAAAAAAAAAAAAAAAGGAAGTTTGTAACCTCCCACCTTGTTTTGTGATGGCCATTAGTCTTATTCTAGGTGCTAAATATCATGTTATTAATTTTAATTAGTTTTTCTCTATTGTGTTAATTTTTTTTGTTACTAATCAAATCTATTATTTCCTGTAAATTATACTTTGTTAACATTATATTATTCTCTACTGTACTAGCCTATATAAAAATTGTAAGCCGTGACCATTCTCTAGGTTAAGTTAGATTATAAGCTAGCTTAGTTTTTGGGGTAAATTGTAAGAAAAGCCATTGCGGCTTAAATTCGCCTATTTCCTCCATGAAATAAAGACATTATTATTATTATTATTATTATTATTATATGGAATTAAAAACTGCGGAATATGCGCCTCTATCCGGATCAAGTTTTATACCAATTCCTCGAAAGCTAGAACTTAAAAAAGCAATTCTTAATATAAAAAACTACGATGATAAATGTTTTATATGGTCAATCTTGGCACATCTCCATCCTCAAGATGATCATTGCTATAGAGTTATTAAATATAAAGAATTCGAGTCCGAGCTAAATATGAGCGGAATTGATTTTCCAGTAAAAATCTCTAATATAGATGTTTTTGAGAAGAATAACGACATATCAGTAAATGTTTTTGGATTCGAAGGGGAAATATTTCCTCTTAGAATAACAAAGAAGGAAACTGTGCAACACGTGAATCTTCTGTACATCAGTAACGAAACTACATCGCACTACTGTCTCATAAAAGACTTAGATAGATTGCTTGCTTCTCTGTCTAAACATAAGGGGAAAAACTTTTATTGCTATTTATGTCTTCACAGATTTCACTCAAAGGATCTTTTATCAAAACATCACACTTACTGTAATGAGCATAGTCCTCAGAAAATTAAAATGCCTAAAGAAGATAACAACATTATGAAATTCAAAAATCACCACTTTTCCCAGAAAGTTCCATTTGTGGTGTATGCTGACTTTGAGTGTTTTTCAACAAAAATAAGTGGGTGCACACCAAGCGAAAAATCATCTTATACTTCAAAGCTGACAAATCACGAGCCTTCTGGTTATGCGTATGTTATTGTAAATTCAGAAGGAAACTGCCATAAACCACCTGTTGTTTATCGTGGACATAATGTTGTTGACAACTTTTTTAAAAATCTACTTAAAGAGGAGGAGGAACTTCTACCAATATTGAGCGAGATTAGACCATTGGTTATGTTACCAGAGGATGAGGTAGCTTTCGCATCGGCAGAAAACTGTCACATTTGTCAAGAGTCTCTAGACATGGATCGTGTGCGGGATCATGATCATATGACAGGGCGTTTTCGTGGTGCAGCACATAATCGTTGTAATATTAACTTTAAAAAGGTTTCCTTCATACCTGTGGTGTTCCATAACTTGCGTAACTATGATTCACATTTGATTATGCAGAACATTGGCAAGATAAAGGATAGACCTATAACGTGTATTCCTAACAACATGGAGAAGTATATTTCCTTCACATTGGGGAGTTTGAGATTTATAGACTCGTTTCAATTCCTAGGTGCTTCCTTAGAGACACTTGTTGAGAATCTTTTAGGATATGGTGCAGAGAAATTTAAAATTATGTCAGAGCATTTCGATAATGAAAGGATTCTACTTCTACTACGTAAAGGAGTATTTCCATATGATTATATTGATTCACCCTCTAAACTGCTTGAAACATCTTTACCATCTCCATCAGCCTTCTACAATGTATTAAAAGGAGATACTGTTAGTGATGAGGACTATAAACATGCACAGAGAGTTTGGGAAACATTTGAGCTTGAAAATTTAGGTAACTATCAAGATCTGTATGTGAAAACTGATGTTCTTCTACTTGCAGATGTATTTGAGAATTTTCGAATGTTATGCCTACAAAACTATAGTCTCGATGCAGCGCATATGTATACTGCACCTGGTTTAGCCTGGGAAAGCTGTCTAAAGATGACAAAAGTTAAATTGGAACTATTCACAGATCCCGACATGTACTTGTTTATGGAGAATGGAATAAGGGGTGGTGTGTCTATGATTACCAAACGATTTTCAGAAGCGAATAACAAATATATGCGTGAACATGATGTTGAAAAGCCTTCTAAATATATATTATATTTAGATTGCAATAACTTGTATGGAGTTGCAATGAGTGAGTGTTTACCCATACGCGATTTTAGATGGATGAGTGGGGATGAAATTGAACAATGTGACTTTACAAATATACCTGATGATAATGAGAAGGGCTATATTTTAGAAGTAGATTTAGAATATCCCTATGTGTTGCATAATAATCATAATGATTTACCAGTAGCACCAGAAAAATTATCTATTACTGATGAAATGCTTTCACCGTATTCAAAACAACTTGCTGAAGAGTTGGGTATTTCAACGTCGAGTAAAGTTAAAAAACTTGTCCCAAACCTAAACAATAAAACCAACTATACAATCCATTATGTCAACTTAAAACAGTACTTGTCTTACGGTCTTAAACTAATGAAAATACATCGCGTACTGGAGTTTACTCAAAGCGCCTGGTTGAAACCATTTATTGAATTTAATACCAGAAAACGTATGGAGGCACAAAATAGCTTTGAGAAAGACTTTTTTAAGCTATTAATAAATAGTATTTACGGCAAGAGTTTAGAGAATATACGGAATAGAATAAAAGTTGAGTTGGTAAACAATGAGAAGAGAGCAAAGAAAATAATCGCTTCTCCGGCATTCGAGAGTTTTCAGATTTTCTCAAACGATCTTGTCGCAATCCATTCTAAGAAACCATCTCTTGAATTAAATAGACCTATGTTCGCTGGGTTTACTGTTTTAGAACTAAGTAAGCGAGTGATGTATGATTTTCACTACGGTTATGCGCAGAACAAATATGGAGATCGCCTCAAATTACTTTTTACAGACACAGATTCTTTGTGCTACGAGATTGAAACCGAAGATATTTATAAAGATATGTTGTTAGACTCTCATTTCTTTGATACTTCTAACTTCCCTCGGGAACACTTTTTACATTAACAAAAAGGTGATAGGAAAATTTAAGGATGAATGTGAGGGAAGCGTGGTGAAGGAGTTTATTGGCCTTAGACCTAAAATGTATTCGATTTTGGAAGATAGTGGAAAAGTGAAGAAAATTGGAAAAGGAATTGTGAAGCGAACTTTAAAAAAGTGTATCGTGCATCAAGATTATAAAAAGTGTCTTTTTTCAAAGGAATTACAAAGCGCAGACATGTTTACAATAAGAAGTCTGCATCATGAACTATATACTTTGAAACAAAGAAAAGCCACTTTATCACCATATGATGATAAGCGTTATATAAGAAGTGACGGCATCAATACGTATGCACATGGACATTATAAAACATTTAGAAATAACTGTGATGTGTTCAATGTGTGTGAAAAGTGAAAAAAAATAAACAGTGTAGATATAGAAGATGGAAAAACTAACAAATGTTCAAAGTATTAGTATGTAGTGTATTAAGTGAAAAATATCGTATTTTTATAATACATAAAAAAATAAATGTTATTCCTATTATTCTAAATAGTTATCTTATTTCATATGAACTACAGCTCCTTATATCCCACTATCCCTAATTATAACTTATTAGTATTTTAGTTCAATTAAATAAAGAGATTTAAAATTTAAAAAAAAAAAAGTTAGCTCCTCCGTTCAAATCTAAAAATAGAACAGTTGTGCAAAACAATGTGGTAGGAAAGAGTATGGGTTTTAAAATGATTTAGATGTTGAAGAGACTTCACAATTAGGAAGTTATAACTAGAATCGTAATTTGAGAATAGCGTTCTTTGGTGTATAGGCGGCTATAAATTAGAATAGGTAGCTCCTCCTTTTGAATCTATAAATAGAGGAAGTTGAACCAAAACAGTGAGTTAGAAAAGAGTACGGGGTTAAAAAAATATATATATGTATATATTAATTATGTGGATCTCTCTATTAAATACCTATAAATAAAACCATAAATAGTTAATATAGTTCGTTATCTTATAACAATTAGCTATTAAATTAAAATACTTAGCTCACCATTATGAATCTAAAAATATAACAGTAGATGGATAGAACTGTGTTTTAGGAGAGTAGGTATGCGATTGAAGCATTTAGGAATCTACAAACAAAATCGTAAGCACCCATTAGAGTTCTTTTTATTGTAACAGAGAGTTTAAATTAGAAATTTTTGCTTCCAATTTCAAATCTATTAATAGAATGATATGTAGACTAAGACTTCGTTGGGGTTGTAGAAGGCTTGATATTAGTTTGCTCCCCATTTTTAAATCTAAAAATAGAACAATTAACTGACAACTGTGTTTAAGGTAAAAGTATGGGATTTACAATTGCTTTTATGTTAATGTGGCTCCTCAATTAGGAATCTTTAAATAGAATCGTAAATAGTAAATAGAGTTTGTTATTGTATCAAAGAGTTTAAACACAAAATTGTTGCTCCCCATTTCAAATCTATAAATAGAATTAGTCTATATTTAGGTATCAGACTTCATTGGAGTTGTAGGAGGCTTGATATTAGTTTGCTCACCATTTTTTAATCTAAAAATATAACAGAAACTGAGAAACTGTATACAACTGTGTTTTAGGTAAAAGTATGGGATTGGCAAATGTTTCAATGTTAATGCGCCTCCTCAATTAGGAATCTATAAATAGAATCATACGTTTAGCCAATAGAGTTTGTTAGAGTTTGAATTATAAATGTGAGCTCCCCATTTCAAATTTATAAATAGAATCATATGTAGACACAAGACTTCGTTGGGGTTGTAGAAGACATGATATTAGTTTGCTCCGCATTTTGAATCTAAAAATAGAACAGTATCTGAGAAACTGTATAGAACTGTGTTTTAGGTAAGAGTATGGGATTGAGAAATGCTTCAATGTTAATGTGGCTCCACAATTAGGAATCTAACAATAGAATCATATGTAGGCACAAGACTTCGTTGGGGTTGTAGAAGACATGATATTAGTTTGCTCCGCATTTTGAATCTAAAAATAGAACAGTATCTGAGAAACTGTATAGAACTGTGTTTTAGGTAAGAGTATGGGATTGAGAAATGCTTCAATGTTAATGTGGCTCCTCAATTAGGAATCTAACAATAGAATCATATGTAGGCACAAGACTTCGTTGGGGTTGTAGAAGACATGATATTAGTTTGCTCCGCATTTTGAATCTAAAAATAGAACAGTATCTGAGAAACTGTATAGAACTGTGTTTTAGGTAAGGGTATGGGATTGAGAAATGCTTCAATGTTAATGTGGCTTCTCAATTAGGAATCTATAAATAGAATCATATGTAGGCACAAGACTTCGTTGGGGTTGTAGGAGACATGATATTAGTTTGCTCCGCATTTTGAATCTAAAAATAGAACAGTATCTGAGAAACTGTATAGAACTGTGTTTTAGGTAAGAGTATGGGATTGAGAAATGCTTCAATGTTAATATGGCTCCTCAATTAGAAATCTATAAATAGAATCGTAAATAAGTGATACTGTTAGTAAGGGCAGTCATGGGTTAAATTCTTTGATGAGTAGAATATTAAATGAAAATAGTAAATTAAATAGAAATTTATGGAAATTAAAAATAGTTTTGTGATAGGGTGGTGGTTGTGAGAGGGCGTGTATTCTAATTGAGTCATCAGCCTACTTAACTATTAAATAATATGTAAAGTATTGTTTGGTATTATAATTATTATTGATTAGTATTATTAAGTATTGGGAAGTATTGATTATTGATGGGGTGGTTTTGTGATGGGGTGGTGGTTGTGAGAGGGCGTGTATTTTAAATGAGTCAACAGCCTACTTAACTATTAAATAATATGTAAAGTATTGTTTGGTATTATAATTATTATTGATTAGTATTATTAAGTATTGGGAAGTATTGATTATTGATGGGGTGGTTTTGTGATGGGGTGGTGGTTGTGAGAGGGCGTGTATTCTAATTGAGTCAACAGCCTACTTAACTATTAAATAATATGTAAAGTATTGTTTGGTATTATAATTATTATTGATTAGTATTATTAAGTATTGGGAAGTATTGATTATTGATGGGGTGGTTTTGTGATGGGGTGGTGGTTGTGAGAGGGCGTGTATTTTAAATGAGTCATCAGCCTACTTAACCATGCCTAGTCTATTAATAGATAAAAGTGATTACACATCAACTTCGAGCTGTAACGTGTGAGGCGCGCGCGGATCGACTGGCTCCGCCGGCTCCGCAGAAAAGTGGCCCAGAACCCCCCTTTTTACCCTACTTATGTGAAAGAGCGTTGGAACATAGTTGTAGAATGAGTATATAACGTTAGTTTGTATGCATTTCGTGTATTGGCTGGAAACTTGCTGCTTCTTATAATGAGTTTATTATATAAATAGGGTGGAGATTGCTTTGTAAGGATTGTGTTGATAAGTGTCCCAAGGTGAGATTTCCTTCTATTTCCCATGGTTAACCAACCAATTTCTTTATATCGGTGGGATATGTGTTCATACTTTTTTATATTTAGAGAAAATCTCACACATGCATTTTGTGCTCTTTGGATTCTTTGTTTATTAACAGCGTCTAAACATGGGCCATAGATGATATCCGCATAATCGAATTTTGATAGTACTAATGAGTCTACAAGCATCAGTTTTACTTCTTGTGGCAACATGTGTTGGAATTTGTAAAGGTGTTGTAGTTTTCCATAACATGCTTGGATAAGAAGATTTGTATGTTTTTTAAATCTTAGTCCGGAGTCTAGATATAATCCTAGATTTTTATATACATCTGCTATTGGAATTATTTTTCCTCCTATTGATATCTGAAAGTTTGGGTCACATGTCTGTGACAGTACTTTTGTAAGACCTTTTGGTTGACCAAAGTAAATGACTGCTGACTTGCTTGGGTTAATAATAAGTGATTGTTTTTTAGATGTTTCCTCGATATTTTTAAGTTCTAAATTAATTTCCCTAACTGCTTCATTGTGATTTTCAAAAAGAAATGAGTGATATTTTTGCGTATCATCAGCATATGCATGGGTTTTGCCATAACGTGTCCGATTGATTATGTCTGATGTATATATTGAAAAAAATAGAGGGCTTAGGATAGCCCCTTGTGGGACACCTGAGGTGACCCTTTCTGCATTTGATAGCTCCATACCTATTTTTACTTTTTGAAATCTGTTAGTTAGGAAACTTTCTATTAATGTGAATGCTGATTTATTTAGTCCAAAATATGAAAGTTTAGCTAGGAGAAGAGAGTGATCAAGCGTATCAAAGGCTTTCGAGTAATCTAGTAGCACTAGTGCGGTAACCATACTTGCATCATTTGCTCTAATTATGTCATCTACAATGTGTGCCAGAGCTGTTGTTGTACTGTGGTTTGACCTGAAACCTGATTGATTCTCAGGGATTATATTATTTTTAGAGCAGTGTTCTAACAGTTGAGCATAGATTATCTTTTCCATGGCCTTAGATAAGACTGGTAAAATACTAATAGGTCGTAAGTCCTTCAATTCTTCTGGGTTAGCTGTTTTCGGCAAGGGTCTAACTAATGAAAATTTCCAAATTTCTGGAAATGTATTTTTTTCAATACAATTATTCACTATGTGGGTTATTTCAAGGCAACAGAATGGCAAACATAAGTTTAACATGGTTAGCGAGATTCCATCATCCCCTATTGCATTAGTTTTTATTGACTTCAGCACTTTTAGAACTTGTCTGACACTAACGGTTTGAAAACTGAGTTTGTATTTGACATTTGGTGACACATTTTCTTTATAAAAAGCTAATGTTTCAGGGTCTGCACATTGAGGCTTTATTGCATTGAGGTAGAAGTTGTTTATGGTATTCACATCTGCTAAATGGCCAGGGATGTCATACATTTTTGGTTTATTGTGTATTTTAGTTTTTCTAACACTTTCCATATTTTTTGGGGGTTATTTTTATTGTTTTTTACTTCGAATTTAATATAAGCTGCCTTTTCTCTTCTTATAGCTGATGTAGTTTCATTCCTTTTCCATTTTATATATGCATTCTCTCGAGCTGTTATCATTGTTTTGATATTGTAAGTTAACCATAGGGCTTTAGGTTTAGATACTCTAATTGATTTAATAGGTGCATGCTTGTCCATTAATGATATGATAATTTTGTTTAGTGTTTCGATTTGAAGGTTTGAGTCATCTCTGTATTTGTAAATGTCTTCCCATGTGTTGTGTGAAGCATCTTCTGAGAATGCATCTATATCCATATTTTTAAAGTCTCTGATAGTTTTAATCTCTTGTATGAATTTATATTTTTTATACTTTATACAGCAATATACAAGGTCGTGATCTGATATCCCACTAGCATCAATAGTTCCACTTTCTCTAACTCCTTCCAGGTCACTAACTATGATGTGGTCTATAAGTGTGTTCGTAGTATTGGAAAATCTGGTTGGTGATTCGATAACCTGTGATAATTTATATGCTATCAGGAGATTTTCTAGTAATTTGCAACCCATATCGTCTTTACTAAGAAGGTTTATATTTAGATCTCCTATGCAAATGATATCATCTGATTCTACCAACATGCTACTAATAGATTCTTCTAATTGACTAATTGCAACTCCACAGTTGGCCTTTGGAGGCCTATAAACAATAACAAGACTAATTTTCTTTGATTTGATTTTGATTTGAACCCACAATTCTTCCAGTAGGGAATTTGGCTTGCAATGTGTAGATATGGTTGTAGATCTACAGTTTATTTCATTTTTTACATAAACTCCAACTCCTCCCCCTCTACCAACTCTATCAGCCCTCCATAGTCTGTATCCCTCTATTTGGACATTTATGGAATCAAATGATGGCATTAGCCAGGTTTCAGTTATGCCTAACACATCTATATTGTTCTTACTAATTATGTGCTTTACTTCTTCTATGCTGGGTACTAACGATCGTACATTTAAATGTGCTATTTTAAAATTATTCATAGTATGTAAGTAGATATATTGATTGAATTATACGTATCGTTCTTTTAGGCCTAGTTTATAATAGATGTAAGTATAACACCAATGGAAACACTAATAAGGTGATCCTCTCTGCCTTATTTTATAATTTAGATTGATGGATATTAAATTTAAAATAATAGACTATGATTATTTAGATTTAAAGGTCCTGCTATAGGCTCTTAAACAAAATTTTTTTTTGTTTGGTTACAGATATGAACCTATAGGCCTAGAATTTACACTATATTTACACCTTATTTACACTAATAAGGTGATCTCCTCTGCCTTATTTTCTAATTTAGATTGAAGGATATTTGAGTAGAATAGTATGATTATTTAGACTAAAAGGTCATGTTATAGGCTCTAAAACAATTTTTTTAAAGTTTGGGTACAAATATGAACCTAGGCGTAGAAAGCTGTGTTAGGCCGATAGGCCTATAGATTAACCCAGTAGGCCTTATCCTAGATAGCCTGGCCCTAGCCTTCCGAATTTTCTGCTAACTCCTTGGCACAGGTAATGACAATTTTTTTGCTACCTGTGTTAGCTTTAATCCTACCGTCTTCGGTCCAAACATTCCTCATGCCGTACTTGTTCACTGCTGCATTCAGTAGTACCATCTGGGATTGGGTGAGATCTTCTTTTATTGTGACTCCTGTTTTCCGGAGCGCCGACTTCTTGGAGAACACTGCCGCTTTGTCTCTATAGCTGACGAGTTTCACAATGATTGCCCTGGGTTTGTTAGGGTTTGGCCTACCAACTCGGTGAGAGCGATCAATTGCATCTAGAGGAAGCTGTACCCCTAGCGCGTTTTGAAACATCTCCAGTACAATATCGTCCGTACTTTCACGTGGCGTCTCCTTTATCCCGAAGACGCGGATGTTGTTACGTCTGCTGTATTGCTCTGTTTCGGACAGCTTGTATGTTAAATGAGCGATTTCTTTATCCCGCTGCGTAATGTCCGCCTGAAGTTTGGCAATTTTATTGTTCAGAGTAGCGAGTTGCTCGTTCACTTTTGTGGTTATGTTCTCCATGATTGTGTCGGCTATTATTTTTGCAATTGTATCTGCCAGGTGTTTGTTGAACTCGGGTGCTTTTAGCACTTCTTTCAGTATGTCCCTGGCTAGAATACTGGTCTCCTCGCTTGTTTTCAACTCCCCAACCGTCTGTATTGTATTTCGTTTCCCCATGGTGTTGGTATGGCCTAGGCCTAAGCCTAGCAAGCTGTGCACTCCTAGTTTGGGTTGTTGATGATGCGGGATTTCTACGTTAATAACCCACTTTCTATTGAACTGTATACATATTATTGTACTTAACGCTTCAATAAACACTTCAGCCACAGTTTAAGATTGCTATCAATGCATATTGATGTAATTCGGAGACCTTTGGGCCAGGACACACAAACCTAGTGAGCTGAGTAGGCGGCCATCTTCTTCGCGCCAACAACAACAACTGTGTGTGTTGTGTGTCTGTTTAGAAATTTAATCAGTATTATCAGTGATACGTACATTATATTAAAGGGATAGGCCTTTACGAAACTTTTTTCGAAAGAAAACGTGTAACAAAGAGAAAGACGATTGTAATGCATTAGAATCTTTTGAAGGGCAGTGTGTCGGTACGACGTGGCCAAATGAAAAAAAAAAGTCCTCCATATGACTGTCTGAAAGATATTCTTTTCATTGATTTAATCAAACACACGATGTTTTATCCACGCGTTTTTTCGGCAATAACAACATTTCTGACTCTCCAGTGACCACGTGCTCACTGCTCAGGTCAACAATGACCGACAGTCGGCTGTCAGGCTTGTGTTTGATGAGTGTGGTGTGCATCGTTACATTATTAAAAAAAGACATGCCTTCATTTATAAACAAAGTAATCAATAGATTTGGACTACAATCGCGACGGCTGCAGTTCTTGTTCGCAAACGACGAGAAGAAACACTAATTATAACGTGGACGACAGTGTGGCGGCTTGCAGACAGAGTTTGCATCAATGAGTAAGTGACGTGTTAAATCATATTATTTCCGTATGATTCAGATATCACATTCACTAAAAAAAAAAAAAAAAAAAAAACGTAATATCAGAAACCTAACCGCTCGGTATTATACAATATATACATATGTATATATTGCATAATCACCTAAATGTTCCCCTTGCCCCCCCTGAGCAAAAATCGTGCGGACGCCCTTGCACATAGTGTGTTGTTTGTGCACATAGTGCGTTGTTTGTTCACAAAGTGTGTTGGTTGTGCACATAGTGTGTTGTTTGTGCACATATTGTGTTGTTTGTTGCACATAGTATGTTTTTTGTGCACATAGTGTGTTGTTTGTGCACATAGTGTGTTGTTTGTGCACATAGTGTGTTGTTTGTGCACATAGTGTGTTGTTTGTTCACAAAGTGTGTTGTTTGTGCACATAGTGTGTTGTTTGTTGCACATAGCCCTAGTATGTTGTTTGTTGCACATAGTATGTTGTTTGTTGCACATAGTGTGTTGTTTGTTACACAAAGTGTGTTGGTTGTGCACACAGAGCGTCGTTTGTGCACATAGTGTTTCGTTTGGGCAAATAGTGTGTTGTTTGTCGTTGGTGCACATACAGTGTCGTTTTTGCTCATAGTGTTTTGTTGGTACACATAGTGTGTTGTTATGCAAATAGTGTGTTGTTTGTGCACATAGTGTTTCGTTTGTGTACATAGTGTGTTGTTTGTGCACATAGTGTGTTGTTTGTGCACATAGTGTTTCGTTTGTGTACATAGTGTGTTGTTTTTGCACACCACATAGTGTTTCGTTTGTGTACGTAGTGTGTTTTTTGTGCACATAGTGTGTTGTTTGGGCACAAAGTGTGTTGTTTGTGTACGTATTGTGTTGTTTGTGCACCTAGTGTGTTGTTTGTGCACATAGTGTGTTGTTTGTGCACATAGTGTGTTGTTTGTGCACATAGTGTGTTGTTTGTTCATAAAGTGTGTTGTTTGTGCACATAGTGTGTTGTTTGTTGCACATAGTATGTTGTTTGTTGCACATAGTATGTTGTTTGTTGCACATAGTGTGTTGTTTGTTACACAAAGTGTGTTGGTTGTGCACATAGAGCGTCGTTTGTGCACATAGTGTTTCGTTTGGGCAAATAGTGTGTTGTTTGTCGTTGGTGCACATACAGTGTTGTTTTTGCTCATAGTGTTTTGTTGGTACACTAAAGCTGCGATTTCAGTCGAGGATGTGCTCGGCGCGGCGTGGCATGGCGTGGCGCGGATTCTCCTCGCCAGCCATTTCACTTGCAGATTGCACGATGCGCTATCTGTGGCCTAGGCCTAGGGCACTAGGCCTAGCCTAGGCCTAGGCGTTTTGCTTACCTGTGTTGTTACAATCTTGCGCCACGTCCTTCCACGCTTGAACACGCAAAACATTACTTTATAGTGTTTCTGGAATATATTATACACGATTTATCTCTTTTCGACAGCCAACAATAATCTTTCGGCAAAGTCTTCAGTCATTTGTTTGTTGTGGTAATCCCGATTTTTTATTGGTCATTCAAAGTGACGTCATGCCGAGCGTGGAGTTCGCCGGCTGAAATATTGAATATTATATTTTCAATCCTCGGATGGAAATCCGCGGCTCTCCTCGGCTGAGAAATAGAGCACGCTGATTGGCTGCAATCTTCATCCGCGCCGCGCCACGCCGCGCAATCCTCGACTGAAATCCCAGCTATACTGTGTTGTTAGATGAGCGTAGCGAAGCGGAGTGAATCTCTCCATACAACTTGATCGGCGCTTTGTCTGTGTGTCTGTATGTCTGTATGTATGTATGTATGTATGTATGTATGTCTGTATGTGCGCTAAATTTTGTTCGTCGCGCACAGGTCAAACGGCTTGACGTATTTGGCTGACATTTTCGAGCAACGTTTGGGACCACTAAACTCGATGCTGTTAACATAACCAGTAAAATTCGTCAAGATGCCAACCTACAAAAAATTAATTACTGAAAAATAAAATTTGTTTATTTATTTAATTAAATTAAAACTTACACACGGATTTTAATAAGGTTTCACTTGTAGATTATCATCAGCAGTACCAACACTTGACAAAAGTTTCAAAATTGTAAAATCATCCGCCATGTTATAAAAAAATATTGAATCTTTACGGTAATAATTTTTTCATTTTAACAGTGTTCCACCGATATCATTCGCATTTGCGTATCTTTGCAGTTAGATGCACATTGTGAGAACAAAAATACCGTACGCAATCAAACCTTTCTTATTATTATTTGGAATCCCAAAAGCTGTCATAAAAAGGCTACAATGACGTAAGATGCCAACCCACAAAAAATGAGTTAATGAAAAACATTTTTTTTTATTAATTTAATCTAATTAAAACTTACAAACGGATATTATTGATTTTTTGCATGTAGGTCAACATCAATAATACCAACATTTGACAAAAGTGACAAAATTGTAGCTTCAACCGCCATGTTATAAAAAAATATTGTTTATTTACACCTATAATTTTCTTCATTTTTACAGTGTTCCACCGATATGATTCGCATTTGCGGACCATTGAAGTTGGATGCACATAGTATGCTGCCGAAATGGCTTACGCAGTCAGACCTTTCTCACTGTGTATTTGGAATTTTGATCGCTAGCATAGTATGGCTACAATGACGTGTTATGTTTTATGACTTTCACGGCAAAAATGCAAATGTTTACAACGAACTTGGTCGACAAATTAAAAAGCTTTTATTATGATTTAAAAGCGGGAGATCGTATGATTAATTAATATAACATTTTAGATATAGTCTGTATCTACATTATGGAACTTTCCATACACTGATAGGTTTAATAGTTTATGAATTAGAGCCTATTGAGTAGACCACGGTCGAATGAAATTATGCGGAAATCCATTGAAATGAGTTTGAAGGTTTTAATTCTTGACGTATTTTAACAATATTTCGTGCAGTTATTAGTGACATATCGACAAACAATATACACAAATTCTAAGGTTGTAACTTGAACCACCATCTTTTTGAAAAATCATTTGTATATTATAAAGGTATTTTTGTTGTTGTAAGAGTAATATGATATGCAAATGATATGTTTGATTTACTTTAAAAAAATCGCTCATCTGGCAACGCGGAGCGTTTTCCTAGTTATGCAAATAGTGTGTTGTTTGTGCACATAGTGTTTCGTTTGTGTACATATTGTGTTGTTTGTGCACATAGTGTGTTGTTTGTGCACATAGTGTTTCGTTTGTGTACATAGTGTGTTGTTTGTGCACACCACATAGTGTTTCGTTTGTGTACATAGTGTGTTTTTTGTGCACATAGTGTGTTGTTTGTTCATAAAGTGTGTTTTTTGTGCACATAGTGTGTTGTTTGTTGCACATAGTATGTTGTTTGTTGCACATAGTATGTTGTTTGTTGCACATAGTGTGTTGTTTGTTACACAAAGTGTGTTGGTTGTGCACATAGAGCGTCGTTTGTGCACATAGTGTTTCGTTTGGGCAAATAGTGTGTTGTTTGTCGTTGGTGCACATACAGTGTCGTTTTTGCTCATAGTGTTTTGTTGGTACACAAAGTGTGTTGTTATGCAAATAGTGTGTTGTTTGTGCACATAGTGTTTCGTTTGTGTACATAGTGTGTTGTTTGTGCACATAGTGTGTTGTTTGTGCACATAGTGTGTTGTTTGTGCACATAGTGTTTCGTTTGTGTACATAGTGTGTTGTTTGTGCACACCACATAGTGTTTCGTTTGTGTACATAGTGTGTTTTTTGTGCACATAGTGTGTTGTTTGTGCAAATAGTGTGTTGTTTGTGCACATAGTGTGTTGTTTGTGCACATATTGTGTTGTTTGTGCACATAGTGTTGTTTGTGCGCATTGTGTTGTATGTGCACATAGTGTGTTGTTTGTGCACAAAGTGTGTTGTTTGTGCACATAGTGTGTTGATTGTGCACATATTGTGTTGTTTGTGCACATATTGTGTTGTTTGTGCACATAGTGTGTTGTTTGTGCACATAGTGTGTTATTTGTGCACAAAGTGTGTTGTTTGTGCACATAGTGTGTTGTTTGTGCACATAGTGTTTCGTTTGTGTACATAGTGTGTTGTTTGTGCACACCACATAGTGTTTCGTTTGTGTACATAGTGTGTTTTTTGTGCACATAGTGTGTTGTTTGTGCACATAGTGTGTTGTTTGTGCGCATAGTGTTGTATGTGCACATAGTGTGTTGTTTGTGCACATATTGTGTTGTTTGTGCACATAGTGTGTTGTTTGTGCACATAGTGTGTTATTTGTGCACAAAGTGTGTTGTTTGTGCACATAGTGTGTTGTTTGTGCACATATTGTGTTGTTTGTGCACATATTGTGTTGTTTGTGCACATAGTGTGTTGTTTGTGCACATAGTGTGTTATTTGTGCACAAAGTGTGTTGTTTGTGCACATAGTGTGTTGTTTGTGCACATATTGTGTTGTTTGTGCACATATTGTGTTGTTTGTGCACATATTGTGTTGTTTGTGCGCATAGTGTTTTATGTGCGCATAGTGTTGTATGTGCACATAGTGTGTTGTTTGTGCACATATTGTGTTGTTTGTGCACATATTGTGTTGTTTGTGCACATAGTGTGTTGTTTGTGCACATATTGTGTTGTTTGTGCGCATAGTGTTTTATGTGCACATAGTGTGTTGTTTGTGCACATATTGTGTTGTTTGTGCACATATTGTGTTGTTTGTGCACATATTGTGTTGTTTGTGCACATATTGTGTTGTTTGTGCACATATTGTGTTGTTTGTGCACATATTGTGTTGTTTGTGCACATAGTGTGTTATTTGTGCACAAAGTGTGTTGTTTGTGCACATAGTGTGTTGTTTGTGCACATATTGTGTTGTTTGTGCACATAGTGTGTTGTTTGTGCACATATTGTGTTGTTTGTGCACATATTGTGTTGTTTGTGCACATAGTGTGTTATTTGTGCACAAAGTGTGTTGTTTGTGCACATATTGTGTTGTTTGTGCACATAGTGTGTTGTTTGTGCACATATTGTGTTGTTTGTGCGCATAGTGTTTTATGTGCACATAGTGTGTTGTTTGTGCACATATTGTGTTGTTTGTGCACATAGTGTGTTGTTTGTGCACATATTGTGTTGTTTGTGCACATAGTGTTTTATGTGCGCATAGTGTTGTATGTGCACATAGTGTGTTGTTTGTGCACATATTGTGTTGTTTGTGCACATAGTGTGTTGTTTGTGCACATAGTGTGTTGTTTGTGCACATATTGTGTTGTTTGTGCACATAGTGTGTTGTTTGTGCACATATTGTGTTGTTTGTGCGCATAGTGTTTTATGTGCGCATAGTGTTGTATGTGCACATAGTGTGTTGTTTGTGCACATATTGTGTTGTTTGTGCGCATAGTGTTGTATGTGCACATAGTGTGTTGTTTGTGCACATATTGTGTTGTTTGTGCACATATTGTGTTGTTTGTGCACATATTGTGTTGTTTGTGCACATATTGTGTTGTTTGTGCACATAGTGTGTTGTTTGTGCACATATTGTGTTGTTTGTGCGCATAGTGTTTTATGTGCACATAGTGTGTTGTTTGTGCACATATTGTGTTGTTTGTGCACATATTGTGTTGTTTGTGCACATAGTGTGTTATTTGTGCACAAAGTGTGTTGTTTGTGCACATATTGTGTTGTTTGTGCACATATTGTGTTGTTTGTGCACATAGTGTGTTGTTTGTGCACATATTGTGTTGTTTGTGCACATATTGTGTTGTTTGTGCACATAGTGTGTTATTTGTGCACAAAGTGTGTTGTTTGTGCACATATTGTGTTGTTTGTGCACATATTGTGTTGTTTGTGCACATAGTGTGTTATTTGTGCACAAAGTGTGTTGTTTGTGCACATAGTGTGTTGTTTGTGCACATATTGTGTTGTTTGTGCACATAGTGTGTTGTTTGTGCACATATTGTGTTGTTTGTGCACATATTGTGTTGTTTGTGCACATAGTGTGTTATTTGTGCACAAAGTGTGTTGTTTGTGCACATATTGTGTTGTTTGTGCACATATTGTGTTGTTTGTGCACATAGTGTGTTATTTGTGCACAAAGTGTGTTGTTTGTGCACATAGTGTGTTGTTTGTGCACATATTGTGTTGTTTGTGCACATATTGTGTTGTTTGTGCGCATAGTGTTTTATGTGCGCATAGTGTTGTATGTGCACATAGTGTGTTGTTTGTGCACATATTGTGTTGTTTGTGCGCATAGTGTTGTATGTGCACATAGTGTGTTGTTTATGCTGTGCAATGCCGCTCACTACTGTCTGTATGTCTGTATGCTCACTATACATCCCCAAACTTGCTGGAGGGAACTTTGTACACTCCCGACGAGAGTAGCGGTAGAGTCTTTTACCAGTCGTCAATGTTTTTCGGGACTTCCAAAAAGTATGTTGTGATGTTAAATTTGTATTCAAGATACACATATAAATGATGGAAAATATAGGCAACCCAAGACTACCTTACATATGCTTTCGTCACATCCGGGGTATTCCTAGGCAATCAGCGATCGGTATTTGCGCGCTATTGTCTCGGGCGGTTCGCTGATTGTGGCTAGGAATACCCCGGATGTGACGAAAGCATGTGTTAGGTTGTCTTGGGTTGCCTAGAAGATATTGATGTACACGAAAATTTAATTTTGAACCGTATGGACCGCATGAGTTAAACCAAAGTATTATCAATGACCTTGTATGATTAAGTCTCATGAATATTTTCTCTGAATGAGAGCGGGAAGGGAGAGCGTTTCCAGCAAAGTTCGAAGCAAAACTATTGTAGTCTAGTGAGTAAGTAAAAAAGTGAGTTATTAAGTAAGTAAGTAAGTGAGTGAGTAACTCAGTAATTAAGTATGTAAATAAGTAAGTAAGCTCATAATTAAGTAAGTAAGTTACTTGGTACGTAAGTAAATAAGTAAGAAGTAAGTGAGTGAGTAGGCCTACTACTACTTACTAGATTTGCACTGCTATCATGGAACTTCGGTCGCTAATGTTGAAAATTCAGCGATCGTTATTGTGTAGCCAATAATAGTCCGAGAATTCGTAGAAGCTCACAGGAACTCGTCAAAGTCCATCAAACTGTGAGCCAAATTGGCAGTCTTTTGTTTTTATTGAAAGCCTATCAAAACGTATCAAAATTTACACTTAAATAAATAAATAAAATAAATTCACATTTAGAGTCTACCCACTCAGTAATTAAACTGATTTGCAGTGGGGGACTTTAATTTAAAGTGACTAAACCAACCCTGTAGGCTTCGAACACCATCGACGAGTGAGCGATAACCAATCAAAGATCGATATTTCAAATATGAAACAGATGAATCAGTGATTGGACAGTGCGAACACCTGCGGACAGATGCCAGAATCAACAAGGCCGATTCAGAACAACTTTGAATTTATTGAGTGCTTCGTTGCTAGGACGGCTCCAAAGTCACCGTTTACTTATTCCTAAGCCAAGAAGTAATGGAATTGAATCCACATTAGAAGTTAAAAAACTTCTGCCTGAAGCGGGATTTGAACCCGGGACCTTCTGCATTGGAAGCAGGGATGCTCACAGCACGTATTTATTTTAATATTCCACTGTGTTTTAGAGGTAGGACTAATCTCTAAAGCTCATAATTTAGTTTTGTGAAATAAGTTCTTGGTATTGAGAGCTCTTGGGTGCCCGCGATCAAGAAGCGTGTACAATATTCATGATGATGATGATAATGATATTTGGGTTTCACGTCCCATATTTTTGCAACTATGGCTAGTTGTCATCCCCGGGATGTTTGAACGTTTAATAGCGTTACCGAGCTGTACACAATTGCACTTAAGAGCTACGATTGTTCAAGCGTACAATTTTCATCGATATCGAACGTTATCTACCAAAGTTGCATGACCGCATTGCTGATCCCCCTCGTTCAAATCTATCTTTGTCGCTCCCCGCGCTCTTTACATATATCTGATATTATATAAGAAAAACATTACTGCGAATAAACTATTATTGTTGAACATTTTTAGAATTTACTGTATGGAATATATTATTACGAGATAAGTAGTTCCTAAAACTGATACTTAAAATCAAAACTAAAATAATATTTTAAAACCAGAGTCAGAAAACTACAATCCACAATACGTCACAAATCAGTATCATATGCTGTGACCACAAAAATCATACTGCATTGTCACCGCCATTTTGGTGGAAGGTGTTGCATGATCTTGCATCCCCTTATAGTTCCAGTTCTTACCACAGCGTGGGAAAGTGTAGCCTCATAATCTACTACTCCTGCTGAAGCTGAGTCGTGAGCTGAGTAACTTACTGTTTGTCCAGTTTCAATTACTCCTGGTACATAGTTGTCTCTTAAAACCGTTTTTCTGTCTTGGTCTAAATGTTCCATTGGTAAATGTACTGCGTTTTTTTGTCCGGGTGTAAATTACCACAACTGTGATGGGAGTAAGATATCTACACCTGCTATCTGAGTAAGAGTAGGTGCAGAATAACAAGAATCGCGCTAAAAACTTTGTATAGGCTCAAAAGACAACAATGAAACAAATTAATAGATGTTTTTATATTTTCTGTGTGGTGGAAGGTAACTTTATTATGTATGCCAAGCTCAAATTCGGGCAGGCCTGCCCCCTAACATAAAAAAACACATCAATTAGCTTTGCCCCACGTTCAAATAATAATGCCAACAAAATATATTGACCACCATGGTTCCGTACAAAAACACCCCTGGTAGGCCTAGAACATAAGCCTATGTATAACAAGCCTGGGTCTATAGCTAGGCCTTCATTTTATTTCATTCACTAGGTCTAGCCTAGACAAATATGGGACCAGGGTGTAGGTCTAGGCATAGGCCTTGTCTTACAAATACTCGTGAAGCCCCCTTGCAGAACGATTACTAAAATACCCTAAGTAGGCCTAGAACATAGACCTAGGTATTACCAGCCTAGGCATATAGCTAGGCCCTACTAACGCTAGGTCTATCTTATGAATAAATATGGGACCAGGGTGTAGGCCTAGGCATAGTTTTACAAATACTCGTGAAGCCCTAGAGTCTTAAGCCGCGTCCAGAACGATTACTAAGACTATGTTTAATACTAACGATTTACCCGATACCATCAATTATTGTAAGTAGGCCTTCAGCCTATAGATCTAGAATGAATGAATGAATGAATGAATGAATGAATGAATGAATGAATGAATGAATGAATGAATGAATGAATGAATGAATGAATGAATGAATGAATGAATGAATGAATGAATGAATGAATGAATGAATGAATGAATGAATGAATGAATGAATGAATGAATGAATGAATGAATGAATGAATGAATGAATGAATGAATGAAATGAATGAAATGAATGAAGTAATGGAACGAATATTGGGATTAAATTCACCATTTTCGAATACGCCTCGCAAATGTGTAAAAACAAGACACATGTGTAATGATGGTATGTGTGGTGGTGGTAATGGTGTTTGTTTGTCAATGCGGACGGTAGGTGAACTTTGTGTCCCCTTTTCCGTTTTCATTACGTACATCCGGCTGGTTCCAAAAGTACATGTCTGTACTTGGAACTGGACAAACAAACGAAGCTCTTGAGTGTGTAGTGTGCATCTATATTGTAATAGTATACTATTTGGATTCAAGTTGCCTCTGTGGTCTTGTATTCTAGCAAGGTGGAACAGTGTTCTACCCTGTAATCAAAATCGTAATAATAATAATACTAATTTAAGAAAACCACATTTTGTCTTGTTTTTAATTATATGTGGGAATAGGCATATGTAATATATGTCATAAAAATGCATGCAACTATTAAATGTTGCAAATATGTTGTTATCGATAAGAAAAATAATAATTGTGGAAGTCAATGTTAATGCAATTGTAAACATACTGGTTGCAGACAATTATACGATTCCGTCAGTTGAAATGCAATATATTATTGTGGCGTAAAAATTGGTACTTGTTCGTTATTTAATTTTCACTTGGCTTATCGCGTGATTTATGGATACTTTACGGTGACATAATGTGTTACTTCATAGCTGTTGTCAGTCGTCACCGTAAAGTATGCACTGTGCTCGGCTATTTCGTAAGCTCAACATGTTTGTAATTTCATATTATGGAGACAAGAATAAACAATAAAAAATAACTAGGAAACCGCTCTGTGTGACGCGTTGATAAGCGAGCATATGACGACGTACTCGATAGCTAGGTTAAGGGCCGGTATTTCAATGTCCAGTTAAAATTTATTTTTCAGTTAAATTGTTTTCACCATGACAACGGCCAATAGAAATACACCAAACTTGGCTTACCTGACAGTTAAATTTACTTAACACTTTAACTGGACATTGAAATACCGGCCCTAAATCATGGAGCTGGTTAAATGATGTTTACGTTTAGTCACCTGTTATGATGAGCAGAGTTAACCTTGATCCATAGGGAAGGCTCACACATTTTTTTTATTTGCTTACTGGTTACCTCAAGTTAAAATAAACGGGAACTAATTGGTTTCGGCTCGAAAGGTGCATTAGCATCGCTTTAACAGCAATTCAAAGATATTGCTGTCAAAACACGCTCAGAAACGGACCTGCGCCATCTTGCTCGTGATTAGAAGTTTCTGACATCATATCTCATTAAACAATAATTTTATATCATACAAATAGTACTGAAATTCCAC
Organism: Isoperla grammatica; assembly: GCA_945910005.1. Taxonomy (NCBI): domain Eukaryota; kingdom Metazoa; phylum Arthropoda; class Insecta; order Plecoptera; family Perlodidae; genus Isoperla; species Isoperla grammatica. The sequence continues at coordinate 70,537,344 of OX246738.1, forward strand.
CCTTTAGTAGAGTATTGCTCTTATAAGACTTTAACTGAACCAACGTTTATTTCTATTAGTTAGTAAATGAACACTGCTCAACATTAATTAACAACAGTATGTAAAATAATTGCATTATTTTAAACACGTTTTGATAAATACTGTATCAAAATGTATTTTCTGAAGAAAACAGTGGTATAAAAGACATTGTTGTAAAGTCACTGCATCCTAGATATTTTAAAATGTCCAACTTAATATCGTTGATATTATTAAGAATACTTCAAGGAGGCAGTAGTTGTTGACATGAGCTATGACGTCAAGAGCCGGTTTTCAATTACGGAACAAGAAGTTCCAAATTTCAAACTTAAAATGCTAATAGAATTGGAAATATACGCTTCTCAGATATAAAAATCATACCGCCTGTATTTTTAGATAACGATCTTCCATTTTTAGGTGCTTTGAGGAATATTTATTTTTGATGAGACTTCCCTATTGTATACTTAGACCAGTAATATAGGTAGACGGAGCAAGCCGATGCTAGCGACCGGCCGCGAGTGAGACCAACATTGCTTTGGAGCTTTGGATGGTGGCAATAAGGTACAATTTCCTTTTGCTTGACAATCTCGACCGGACAGTGTCCTTAAGAGAAAAATGATTAGAATACAGATGTGATGGTTTTGTTGCTGAAGGCAGAACGTTAGGAAAAAGAATGTAATGGCCCGAAGGCAGAAAGAATTTAGAGTGATATAAGTATGAAATTAATAGAAGAGGTTGGGTTTACAACGACTAGGAATAAATAGGTAAGTTCAGGAAGGGTCCTGATGGGAATGAATAGAGGTACTACCTCACCCGTCTTTTCTTGGCAAAGAGGGGAAGGCGAATGTTGCGGTGGCGTCCACATGCCCGTGGGTTGGGAGGTCTGAATTCAAGGGTGTTTATGCTTGCGACTGGACGGAGATATCTATCATGAGGGTTGGGCATAAAGTCCAACTGTGACCTCACGAGAGGGTTTGGGTGCCGTGATAAAGAGTTAAAGAATTTAAGGGATCGATCCTGAACCAACTTGTCTACCAAAGGTAGATCCAGAGAAGTGTGGAGCGGAACGATTGGGGTGTATTTAGGGAGGTGCATCACCACTCGGAGGACAGTATTTTGGAGGCGCTGTAATTTTAGAAAATTAGTATATGATGTGGTGCCCCATATGGGAGCGGCATAGAGAAATGTGGGACGGATAACGGTCGTGTAGATCCGAAGACGGTCTTTCTCTGCAATAACTGGAGACCTCAGTATTGACCGAAGAGCAAACATTTTGTTACGACTCTTTTGCATCACTTTGGTAACATGATGGTTCCAGCTAAGATGGCGGTCTAGAAGTGCACCAAGGTACAGATTGGTCTTGGACCATTCGATCGGGACACCGTCCAGAAAGAGGGGAAATTGTTTGAGGGCACGACCAGTGGTAAACATGGTAGCTGAAGTTTTGCCAACGTTGAGTTTAAAACGCCATTTGGCATACCATGGAGATATTAAGTCGAGACCAGCTTGGAGGTGTTTTACAGCAAGCTCCGCGGAGCGAGAGGTGGCAGCAATGGCGTCATCATCTGCAAAGAGATGCACATCAACACCCTTGGGCATTTCTGGCATGTCCGCCGTGTAAATATTAAATAGGGTTGGACTGAGTACTGATCCCTGAGGTACTCCTGCGCGTATTTTTCGTGGTGAAGACAGTGACCCCAGCCAGGATGCCCGAAAACTTCTTTTGTGGAGGAATGATTGGAGAAAGTGAATGATATGCAGGGGGAATTTGTACCGGGCTAGTTTCAATAACAAGCCAGCATGCCAGACTGAGTCGAAAGCTTTGGCAATGTCGAGGAAAGCAACGGCTGTGACTTTCTTGTTATTGAAACCATGGGTGATGCGATTTGTGAGACGTAAAAGTTGATGTTCCGTAAAGGTGTTTGCTACGAAACCAAATTGATACTGGGGGATAATGGGGTTATCGGCTAAATGGCGCTTGATGCGAGTTAGGACCAGAGACTCAAGCATTTTGGCCATGACATTGAGAAGGCTGATTGGTCTGTAGCTGGACGGGTCTGACGGCGGTTTCCCGGGTTTTAAGATTGAGATGATTTTGGCCATTTTCCAATTTTTTGGGAAATATGACGTAGTGAGGCACCGTTCATAAATATGGAAGAGGACTGCCACAGCTGACCCGGGAAGTTGTCGAATGAGCACCGCTCCTATACCGTCGGGACCAGGGGCTTTACGGGGGTTTAAATTGGAAAAGATGGTACGTAGTTCAAAGGGTTGAAGGTTGTACTCTGGTGGGGGTTCTGGGCACACAGTTTTTGAAAAGTATATTTTTATTAACCTATCCAAATCAGGTTCGCCAGGAACGGGTGGATTTGGGATGAAGGCCATCTCCAGACTGCGCGAGATTGCCTCGGCTTTGTCCGGGCTACTAAGTGCCCAGCCTGCAGGTGTGAGGATCGGGGGATTGGGTGCTTTCGACTTCTGTAGCGTCTTGGCCATCCGCCAGATGGAGTTGTCGTGGTATGAGAGGGTGGAGAGTTTTGCTTCCCATTGCGATGACAAATGGTCGGCAATATCGCGGTCAAGTGCACGTTGCAGTCTGTCGTATTCGGCCTTGCAGTCTGGCGTTCGGAACGCTTGCCAGCGCCGACGGGCTCGATTTTTCTGTCGCACACATGCACGAAGGGCAGGTGGTAGAGACAGATGTGTTGAGGGCGACGGTGTGTATTTGGGGATTGCAACAGTAGCTGCCTGACGGATAAGTGCCGATAGGAAGGAGATCGACGTATCGATAGCTGAAGATGAGTCGAGAAGTGGAAGTGGGAGGGCAGTGAGGCGGTTATGAATATGATTACGGAAGCGCTGCCAGTCGGCTTTTCCGTATGAGAACCGGGGGGTAGGTGGTTGGTAATTAATTTTGTTACCAATATTTATGAGGATCGGATTATGGTCGGATGTGAGTGCCTGGACTGTCGAAATATCGTAAGATGTGTGGATGTTCCGAATAATGGCAATGTCTAGCACATCAGGAGGGGTAGTGTCCCGATAGTGGTAGTATGTTGGTTCGACAGGCCCAGTGACATTTAGTCTAAGGTTGGTAGACGTTATGAAACGAAGAAGAGCAAGTCCCCGCGTGTTGTTGACAGCCGAATTCCAAAGATGGTGTTTGGCATTTAAGTCACCCGCCAGAACAGTCGGCATTTGTGAAGTGAAGAGGGAAATAAAGTCGGGGCCACTGAAGTGTTTATTTGGGGGCGAGTATGCTGCGATGCATCGCATCGGGCCAGCAGCCGTTTTCACAATTGCGATAGTGGCTTCGACCGCAGAAAGAAGGGGGGTAGGTTCTTGAACGACGGCGGCTGTAGAGCGAGAGAGAATGGCAGTACCACCCCCTCTCGTACGTTTAGACGCTGTCAGTCGATCGTTACGGAGAATTTGGAAGCCAGGAATAGACCAGTTGTCAGAAGGGAGAAGATGGGTTTCGTTGATGAGAATGATGTCTATGGAAAGTTGATGAACTAGGTGGATGAGTTCTGCCGTTTTGCGACGAACTCCTCCATTGGCGTTCCACGCCAGTAATTTCAATTCCAGCTTAGCCATTGTTGGGTGCAGAGATGAGTGTTTTAAGAAGGGTAGCTAGGGTGGAAATGATGGGGTCGCTGGAATAGGCGATGAGGGCATCGGCTATTTGGCCGATGATGGTCCAGGCCGGGTTACGACCTTGGGGAGCAAGTGGAGGCGGCAGCAGTGGAGGCGGCGGTTGTGAAGGTGGTACATGGCCACGTGGACGCCGTGGGGCGGGAACTGGGCCATGGGGTTGAGAAGACTGTGACGGACTGGTGTGTGGTACATCAGTTAGGTCAGGTGGAGACTGTTGTGGTGTCGAGGCCTGGACAGCTTGTGCGTACGAGACTAGTGGGGGAAATGCGGCACTGAAGGTGGCTGCGGGGAAGCTAGCACGCTGTTGTGAAGCTACAGTCGGCGGAGGTGGTTGCTTTTGGCGGCGGTTTGTTACCGGACGGCCTGGCTGGTTTTGGTTGCTCTGTGCTCGGGCATCACATGCATCAAGATATGCCTTGTACTTACGGTACGAGGCTGGGTGGGCTTGTTTGCAGTTGACGCAAGTGGCGGGTGAGTCGGGGGATTTGGGGCAATGCGCTGACTTGTGGGCCTGGGCGCATTTAAAGCACGCCGGCGGAAGATGGCAGAAGGCCGATGAATGGCCAAATTGTTGGCAATTGAAGCATTGCCGTGGACCTGATTGGCCACGGTAACGTTCAAATGTCACTTTGTGGTGGCAGATGATGGTGACTGTATGAAGGGGGACGCCGGTGTCAAAGAGAGAGACGGTGGCAACAAACAAGGGCATGGGTCGACGAGTGGACGGAGAGTCGCCATTATGCAGGATTTGACGGAGGTCAACGATATTGACGCCCTGCTCCGTTAGATCAAGTTTTATGTCCTCGACTGGCACAGAGGAGGAAAGACCGCGAATTACGAGACGTTTCTGTCTCTGTTCGACGGTCGGGAAAGTGTGAAAGAGGAGTTTATTGCCCCGTAAATATTGGAAAATCTCGTCATAGGTTTGTCGGAGATTGGGTTTAATGCGGAAGGCTTCCGCTGTGGCCGAGATGGTATATGCCCCTTTGGTGGCCTTGGCCAATAGGGTGACCAAAGAGGAATAGTTTTCGATGTTGTATAAGAGGATGGGCGGGGGTTTCGAGTCGGAGGGGTGCTGATTGGCAGTCCCAGGGTTAGCTTGGTCCGAGGAAGTTGCTGGGGGATGCGTAGCTACCGGCTTATGTATTACGGAGCTGGGACTTGCACGTTGTGCATGGAGTTTCGGTGGCCTGGATGCGGTAGAGCGGACAGAAGACGCGTCTGAGTCGGGGGAGAGCGAGTGGGTCCGGCGACGTTTCGGACGCACCGTTTTGCTGGTCGAGGGTTGAGACTGGCATAGCTCCATCTCGCTTTCAGCGCCGGAGTCTATGACCAGGGAGTTGTCGTCGTCCGACATGATGTCGCAGTCGACATCTAGGGCCAGAAACCTATTTGCGGTGGGCGTTACTGGCCTGTCTGGGACTGGTTGATCGGGTAGTGGAGCTGATGGAGGGACTCCTGCGTCAGTTGAAATAATAGGGAAGGAGTAACGGCCCTTTCGCGGCTCCTTCACCTTCAGTGGGATCTTAGTCCACACTGGAGGTGGTTCAGGAGTGCGTGGTTTAGATGTTGTAGCTGCCATAAGGGGCGGGATTATCGGGGGTAGCATCCCGGTGGAGGTACCAGGTTGAGAATGTTTATAAATTGTAGACCTCTTATGAGGCAAGAATTGGGGAAGACCAGCGGCGGGCGTGGCCTTCGGGTGAAATGGCGGGAAAACCATGGCAAGGATGTGATAGTTTTACTATCTGGGAGGGGAGGGAGGGGGTGAGGAGGGGAGAGGGTTAAACACCCGACACCGCCACTAGCGCGGGGGACAGAACCCTTCCGCGGTCGCGTTGGTGAGCGGGATAAGGGAAGGGAGGGAGGGTGTAAGACCCGACACCGCCACTAGCGCGGGGGACAGAACCCTTCCGCGGTCGCTTTGGTTGAGCGGGATAAGGGAAGGGAGGGAGGGTGTAAGACCCAACACCGTCACGATCGCGGGGGAATTTCCGCAATCGCGTTGGTGGTAAGGGGAGAAAGGGGAAGGGAGGAAGGGAGGAGAAGGATAAGGGAGGAAGGGGAAGAAGTTAAAACTTGAAGGAAAAGGACACGGGGTGATGCCCCTTATTCTTCTGTTCTTCTGCTTATTGGATTCCTGTCTGAGAGTAATCTTGCGTTCGAACCACTCAGAACAGGCGGATCCCAAAGCTGTTTGGTTAATTGCTCCTCGATATATTGCAATCGAGAGGGCAGTTTATTTGGCAAGAGTCACCGCCTTGTTGATCACGGTAACCCCTACGCCAGGTAAGTATCGTATCGTGTGTATATATGTATGACCAGTGCTGAGACCAACATTGAGACCACGTGATGCCCCACATCACGTGATGTGCACACACACAAGATGCACGAACGTATTTGCCGCGCACTTAACACCATCTAGCGGCAAACCTGCGAACTTCTCGCTAGCAATGCGAAGAAGGCTTTGTCCCCACATCACGTGGTTTCAATGATGGTCTCACTCACGATGACGTCATACTCCGTCTACCTATAGGTAGCTTTCAATAGACGTCACGTGGCGGCCATTATGAGGTACACATTGCTTGTTTACATTTGTTCTGTCAATAGAAGACACATAGATTTTCCATGAAAAATCACAGTTTTAAGCCGTATAGATTGACGTGTGCAGGTAAAAGTTCAAGAAAATGATAACACATGCAAATTATTGTCTTCAGACAAAGCTTTCGCGTTCTTATTTTGTTTTCAGTCATAATACGGAACCTTTGTTTGAAAACAGTTGATGTGTCAGTCAAAGAACATCTGCAATATTGCAACAATGAAGTGTCGGAAGAATGTAAACAAATGTTTACAGAGTACCTCAGTATGGCTACCGTGCGATACCGGAAATGACGTTATTGCAAGCTCCCTATAGGGAGTATTGAATAGACGTCACGTGGCGGCCATTATGAGGTACACATTGCTTGTTTACCTTCGTTCTGTCAATAGAAGACACATAGGTTATCCAGGAAAAATCACAGTTTTAAGCCGTTTAGATTGATGTCTGCAGGTAAAAGTTCAAGAAAATGATAACAACAATGAAAACAAATGATAAAACATGCAAATGATTGTCTTCAAACTGAGTTTACGCGTGCTTTTTTTGTTTTAGTTATAATACGGAACCTTTGTTTGAAAACAGTTGATGTGTCAGTCAAAGGACATCTGCAATATTGCAACAATGAAGTGTCGGAAGAACGTAAACAAATGTTCACAGAGTACCTCAGTATGGCCACCATGCGATACCGGAAATGACGTCATTGCATACTCCCTATATTACTGGTCTAAGATTGTATACCCTGGGTCAAGGTCCGTAAATCCATCGACAACAGTCTATAGGCCGGACGCCGTAACAAAGAAGGTGTTGTCGTCACGGATGATGTAATAGCATTGCCTTACCAGAAGTAAACATGTTTTGTTATTTCATAGGTTGGTAGACATGGGCCCTGGAAAATGCTATTTTTCTCCCTCTTGGTATGTGTTTGCGGTTTAATTATGCAGGAATGAACTTTAGTTTCTTATTATCTAATTTATTATATTCACATATAAATTAACAACTACTTAATTATGTTTGGGAAAATTTAAAGTAGTTCCGTCCCATCATGCCAGGCATGAAGGTATGAAGAAGGAACAGCTACTGACGACCTACCTTTGTCATTTGCTTAGTCTGTCTGCATATTGTCGTACCCTAAAGGCACAGGGAACGCATATGACCACTCTGAAAGATCCCGAGTAATGTTTTCAGTGTCAATGTTTCTTGATATCGGTAATAAATTTTCATAAATAATATTACAGGGTAAATCAGCCGAACACGGGCGTCACAGTTATAGAAAAAACGCCGCCATGTTTCCCCTACGTGAACTCAACTCCTGTGAAAAACGAAACGGCAATTAAAACAACAGACCATCAAATGACAAAGAAATACATCAAGTATCCTAGCAACACACAGAAGTCAAAGCTTTCTTGATGGTAGTATTTTTAAGTCACGGCCTACCAAAGCTAGTATTTTCTAACACCGCCTTGCCGATCAGTGTATTTTCTCTCTGACAGGTATAGTGTGCGGATGAGCACTGCGTAAACGTCCACATATCACTACGCCGGCCAGAGTAATTAGTTGTGACGACACAACCTTCTTTGTTATACGGCGTCCGGCCTATACCAATGCATACACAGCCTTCTAAGTACCTCACAGATATACTTGGTCTACACGCACGTTGATTATCCTCGAAGAAGATTATCAACGTCGGATGATTCCCGTGAACGTCCACATGGATCAATTTAACGACAATTGTGGCACCTAGCGGAAGCATTTCAAAATAGCTTTAACTTTGTTTATATGTTGTTTGTTGTGACGTTTTAGTGACATCTCTAATTCTTCAGAACTAAAATTCTTTCTTGGGACACTTTTTTCTTTTTTTTCCATATTAAAATCAATAAATCCACGAAAATAATGAAGATGAAACGCCGCGACAACACGTTTTAAGAACGTTTTATAGCTATGTTTTACAGGTTATGAGGTAGGCACAAAATATATGCACTGCCACCTTTGGGTCTGTCACCTTTCGTCAAAGAAATGCCCATGTTTAGTTGGCAGCGCTTCAATTATTTGGGGGTCTTGACGCAAATCATCTGCCTTGACAATGATTGGCGAAACTGCACGTCTACACGCGAAGATAATTTGGAGACTCGAATGATTGCAGCAAATAATCCACGCGTGTGGACGGTGCAATAGAAAATCAAAATGTTGAAATTTATTTTCTAAGAGCTTTGATTTTACCTGTTGATTTTTATGTTACCGTGATTACGTCACTTTTTACAAATGTTATTTGGCCTGATCTGGTAAAATGTTAAGTAACTTAAGTTAAGTTTATTACTTATATCATTGTATTTAATCTCTGTATTTTTTCTGTTCTAAATAACTAAAAAATGCAATGTACTGACATATGTTATGTACATACTTAATTCTACAACCATCTCTATTTGGTATGATATTTTCTGGTCGGATGTTTTATACCATAGTCATTACCTCTAGTTATCAACATAAAATCAAACACATTGTATATCTTGTTTCTTTGGCAAAGTTATTTATAGTATCCATCGTTCACTCTTTTAAGTAAAATAACCGACATTGTTGTTTAAATTGGTGTACTACACATGAATTCAATTGGCTGTTCACATCAATATTGTAAGTAACTAACTTTGGTATGTAAGTCTATAAATTCCAGTCAAGCAAGGATGCTATCAGTCCTTTTGTTTCTACTCCATTATATTTTGTAAAATTAAGCAATCTGTAAAGACTTTGTTCTAACTCAAGGTTCATCGTTTCAATAAAGATTACTTAATTATTAATTACTAACAATAAGAATAGCATATTCGTGACCGGAAAAAAGTTACTATAATGTAGCAATAAAATAAAAATATTCGTTACCCCACAAACTTTTATAAAAATATGGCTATCACATATTTTGCAGCCATTTTGATTCATTGTAACTTTTTAACACCTTGACCAGTTTAGACACAAAACTACACATCTTCAATCCACATCGCGGCTTGTAGATGGCCCAAATGTCAACTCGATCAGACTTTCCGTTCGACCGCTATCGCGAGATATAAAAACAAAAAAACACAATAAGGGCCATAAGAGTAGAATGGAGACGCTCGCTACGCTCGCTACGCTCGCTTAATAATAACTAGGAAAAAGCTCCGCGTTGAAAGGTGTTTGTGCTTGAGGAAATTTAGAAAAATTATATAAATAATCGTTTTAAAAAAAGTGATTTTTTAAATTAATTTCTATAAGTTAAAAATACAGCTCACTGGGTGAATGTTGATGCCAACCTGACAATCGAAGTACAACCGGAAATGGTATTAATGGGTATGTATATATACGGCTCAATCCCAGTTTAGATCTATATACCTGTGTTGAATGGTACAAAACCCGTATGCAAACCGCAATACATTTTAAAAGTCAACAAAATTCAATTTTGAGCCGTACATGGTATCAAATTTAGCTCGCCATTGTTGCTATTCGGTTGCAACTATAGAATTCCAAATGTATAGTTAGAAAGGTACTGATGCCATTTACCACGCATACTATATGCATCTAGCTTCAATAGTCCTCAAATGCAAAGCATATTAGTGGAACATGGTAAAAAACAATATAAATTGCCGCAAACAGAAACTAAATTTGTTTTCACAATGGCGGTCTAAGATACAATTTTCAAACTTTTGTCAACTGTCAAAAAATAAATACTTTTGTCAAATACTATTGTAGAGAACGCTTTTGCAAAACATTATTTAAATCTCTTTGTTGTTTTAATTAAAACAAATTGAAACTGGATTATTGTCTACTAAATTCCAAGTTTTCATGTTTGCATCTTTGCCGTAAAAGTCATCAAATATAACACGTCATTGTACCCATTCTATGATAGCTATCGAAATTCCAAATACATAGTGAGAAAGGTCCGAGTACGAACCCTAATCTTGGTTCATACTACGTGCATCTTATTTCAATGATCCGCAAATCCGAATCATATTGGTTGAACACTGTATAAATGAAGAATTTAATTGCCGAAAATAAATGATATTTTTTTATAACATAACATGGTGGTAAAATTTACAATTTTGAAAGAACCGTCAAGTGTTGGTACCGTCGATGTGGGCCTACGTGTAAAAATACATTTAAATCTCCGTGTTAGTTTTAATTCAAATAAATAAATAAATAAACAAACATTTTGTTTTAAGTAATTAATTGTTTGTAGGTTGGCACCTGGATAAATTGTGCTGGTTATGTAAACAGCATCGATTTTAGTGGTCAAGTGTGTTGGCCGAAAATTTCAGCCAAATACGGCAAACCGTTGGACCTGTGCGCGACGAAAAACATTTAGCACACAGACGCACACGCACACGCATAATACAAAGCGCCGATCGAGGTGAATGGAGAGTTTCGCTACATTCATCTAATAATAATAATTATAATAATAATAATAAAAACAATAATAATAATAATAATAATAATAATAATAATAATAATAATAATAATAATAATAATAATAATAATAATAATAATAGTAATAATAATAATAATAATAATAGTAATAATAATAATAATAATAATAATAATAATAATAATGATAATAATAATAATGATAATAATAATAAGGGATTACCACAAGTGATCCAGTGTGAAACTCGTCCAATGCTCAACTCATCCAAATAAATAAGCTATTAATTAAATGTTGCAACTCGTCCATAGCGCATGTGCTCCAAACGTACTGCGGACTCATCTGGATGAGTTGGGTATTGGATGAGTTTCACAATGTATTAGTTTCACATTGGATCAGATGCGCTCTGGATGAGTTTCACCACTCCGTATTTAAAATAATAATATAAATATTCAGCAGAAAGAGAGAGACAGAAGACTCGATCCACGACGCTACCAAGTAGCACGCGAAACGAGGCCATTCGCGCTTAAGATGACACCTCCGCTCGTGTTCTGGAGATTTTGTACTTTGAGTTCACCGCGATGTACGAGACTTTAATGAGGAATCCAAAAATCGAAACCCCAAGTCTCTGATTACTATACTTCCCTCCCGTTTCACGATGTATAATTTGGAAAGTGTAATTTCACTGAAAATTTTAGTTTTCACAAAAAAGTGGTTAACCCCCCCACATATTTCAAAATAAACAAAATGATTCATCTAGTCGTCAGTGCCAACAATTTTACTAGAGTGTTCAGTTTGAAAATCTCAAAAATGTACTACGATGCAGGTACCACCACGAAGTACATTTTTAAGAATGTGCCGTAACGCTGCAATCGTATGAGATATTTTCCCTCGTGACACTACTTCAAGCGAAAGGTCCAGGTAGATATGTTAATAAACACTCAGACATTTCGCACTTATATAAATGTTATACATTCTGTTGTATATCTCGCTAATGATCAAGCCGATTGGGCTGATTTTGAAAAATCGAACATATCACTCTACTTCAGTGACCCCGTTTCTTAAATCGGTCTTCTAAGAGCAACCGTTCTTGATAAAAAAAATTATCTAGTTTTAAAACGGTTTTTTAATAGTGTAGAACAAACCGTTGGCGGAAGAACAAAAAAAGTCGTATATTAAAGTTATTAAATAGTTTGCTCTTGTCAACAATTGACGTCTGGCGGAAGGTCAACGGTTCGATACCGGCCCCTGGTAGTCCTTAATGAAGTTTTTCTGAGGTGTTCCTCTCACAAGGCGAACGCTGCGACTGAGTCATCTTATTATTCCAAATACTGCAACACCTTAGTTAGTCACCCGGGCAGGTAATTCCTATAAAAAATTATTATAATTACCATTGTGTTACCTATTGCTTTATAAAAGCGCCAATAAATCGATATTGAACCGCAAAAATCGATTTACATTTATTTGTAGAAGACGTAGCAATTATTTAACTGTAGTCTAATGAAGTCTTCTTTATAAAATTTTAAAGCAAAATAGGCGGCTTGATCATAGCATGACTTTTCTCTTAATTTAATTGCCCCTGAATAATTGTTTACTAATGTAGTTCAGGTAACAATGTGTTCAGGTTCTAATGTGGTTCAGGTCTGTGGTACCTGGCATTTACTGCGAAAAGATCTACACTGTAAGCTGTGCTATTCTTGTCAAATATTTTCTTCATTGCGCTTTTCTGCGGCAGTTAAAACATTTTCCTTAACCAAATCAGGCTTCATATTGACGTAAGAAAATGTGTGGTCCTTCTTATGTTTGTCCTGAATTTCACTTCACTACAGAGAAGACAGTGGACATTCCAATCAAACTGTGCACTTTCTGCACGCAATGCGCTTTGACGGGGTTGGAATATCGTCATCATTCTCCGCACTTTTTTGCTTGGTGGCAATTCGTCTTTTGCCGACATATACATCTAGGGGCACCCTTTGTGACCAAGGTGACAGTTGTTTGCATGTTATTTCCCGTACAGAAAACAAATCCAAAGCAACAATGGGTCAAACAAAACACAAATACAAAATAGGTAAGGCATGACTTTCATTTCACTTTTCACCCGATGTGGTTCATACTTCATACTACTCGTATCTTCGAGATATGATTTTATGTAGGCTATATAAATCCACCGATAAATCTCAAAGGTCGAATATATTGGTATGTACCGAATTCACGCGCCCACCAACGAACCCTTACCACCCGTGTATTCGCGCGTCTAATGCTGAACGTTCGTAGTTCAAATTTTGGTTCAATCTAGTACCTGTAGTCTGTACCTCTACTACGTCCACTAATTGGCAGGCGCGTAACAAAGGGTGAGAGGGCAATTAAACCCCCCACACTACTCTCTGACCCCCTCCCTGGAAAACCACTTGGTCTACAACTAACATAGTTTGAGTTTTGAGCTATCCTCATTTACAAAAAAACGTTTGAAGATTGTTTTTATTTTCAATTTAAATATATGCAATCACAGTAAAAAGAACACAATTTATTTGTATTTTAAAATTAATTTGTTTGTAATGAAGGCACAGTAGCAAAGCAGATACAGGGTGGGGGGGAGAGCGATCTACCCATCGCTCCCCATGATTGTCCGACCAAAGGACCACATATGGGTATAAGACTTGCACTCCTTACCCCCACACCCCTTTAACTTTAAAATGGTATCAGTTGTAATAATAAGTTTAACTCACAAAAATCCTTCTGAGTGAATAATGAATTAATCTAGAAGTCATTTCCGGGCACTTGATAAGAGAATTTCGTATAACGTTTTTGCGTCCAGCTGCTGGGGCTTTGCCCCGAACCTCTTAATTCGTTCATTACAAGATTACCACAGCAAGCATCCCAAATACCCGAAAAAAACACTAGTGGGATGAAATTTTGGGCTCCCACTGCTGCAAAAACCAAAATTAAGTACTAATAACATCCTGATTCAATTTTGTGTTAATAGTATACATACAGAGCACATTTATGTCATCAAGCATTTGTCGAGCTGTGGTGACTTCTGAACCTGGTAGAAAAGTTAAATGGATTCCTGCGGGAAAAGTTGCGAAAGTTGAAAACTAATTTACTACGGCAAATAGCATGCTAAACGATTCTACAACCTATAACGAAATTGTTATGCAAATTGTGTAATCCGTGACCGCCCCCCCCCCCCCCCCCCCATTTAAAATAAAGGTGTTCGCCCCTTCTATTTGCTTCTTCGTAGCAACGAGTCACATACACCTGAGAAAATAATCAGCGAATTACAAATAAATATCACTTTAGTTTCACCATTCCTATTATGAACCTTATAGAACGATTAGTTTATTAATCTATGCATAAACGAGTACGTGGTTTTCTATCAACACAACGGTATAGGAAATATTCTTTTAAACCACGGAATAAAACAGACATCTTTGTAATCCCGCCACGGTAAGAAGTCAGATCGGGCCCTGTGATTGGCTGACACGCTCTGCCTCGGCGCACGAACCAATGAGCGCGCGGCGCGAAATCCAAGTATGGGATACCGTATGACAGGTAGAGTGCGCTGTGAGCGATGACGTTCAGTTTACCTATTTATTATATCTAGCTTAACTTCAGTTAAGTGCTACAAATGTTACATTTCTAATACATTATTTACAGTTATTTTGATTAAAGCCATATTTAAGCACTTAAAAGTGAATTATAAATACGTTTTATGTAACTAAAATAACAATTAGCTGAAGAATCCAAAAAACAAGTGAAACCTGGTACAATGGTTGATGGAATAACACAGTCTACCACACTCTTCGCGCGCGGGTAAGGTTAATTAAGCCGTCAATAGGTGGTCACGAATTACACAATTTGCATAACAATTTCGTTATAGGTTGTAGAATCGTTTAGCATGCTATTTGCCGTAGTAAATTAGTTTGCAACTTTTGCAACTTTTCCCGCAGGAATCCATTTAACGTTTCTACCAGGTTCAGAAGTCACCACAGCTCGACAAATGCTTGATGACATAAATGTGCTCTGTATACTATTAACACAAAATTGAATCAGGATGTTATTAGTAGTTAATTTTGGTTTTTGCAGCAGTGGGAGCTCAAAATTTCATCCCACTAGTGTTTTTTTCGGGTATTTGGATGCTTGCTGTGGTAATCTTGTAATGAACGAATTAAGAGGTTCGGGGCAAAGCCCCAGCAGCTGGACGCAAAAACGTTATACGAAATTCTCTTATCAAGTGCCCGGAAATGACTTCTAGATTAATTCATTATTCACTCAGAAGGATTTTTGTGAGTTAAACTTATTATTACAACTGATACTATTTTAAAGTTAAAGGGGTGTGGGGGTAAGGAGTGCAAGTCTTATACCCATATGTGGTCCTTTGGTCGGACAATCATGGGGAGCGATGGGTAGATCGCCCTCCCCCCCCACCCTGTATCTGCTTTGCTACTGTACCTTCATTAAAAACAAATTAATTTTAAAATGCAAATAAATTGTGTTCTTTTTACTGTGATTGTATATATTTAAATTGAAAATAAAAACAATCTTCAAACGTTTTTTGTAAATGAGGATAGCTCAAAACTCAAACTATGTTAGTTGTAGACCAAGTGGTTTTCCAGGGAGGGGGTCAGAGAGTAGTGTGGGGGGTTTAATTGCCCCCTCACCCTTTGTTACGTGCCTAGCAATTAGTGGACGTAGCAGAGGTACAGACTTCAGGTACTAGATTGAACCAAAATTTGAACTACGAACGTTCAGCATTAAACGCGCGAATACACGGGTGGTAAGGGTTCGTTGGTGGGCGCGTGAATTCGGTACATACCAATATATTCGACCTTTGAGATTTATCGGTGGATTTATATAGCCTACATAAAATCATATCTCGAAGATACGAGTAGTATGAAGTATGAACCACATCGGGTGAAAAGTGAAATGAAAGTCATGCCTTACCTATTTTGTGTTTGTGTTTTGTTTGACCCATTGTTGCTTTGGATTTGTTTTCTGTACGGGAAATAACATGCAAACAACTGTCACCTTGGTCACAAAGGGTGCCCCTAGATGTATGGGAAGTATGAATTCTAGCCTAAGGGAGTGTTCTTTTCTGTCAAATTGAAATAGTAACGAAAAGCTGACAAATAAAGATTGCCCATTCTATTCAATATTAGAGAGTAAACGAGATCTAAAGACAACAATCAAATCCTTACGAAAACAGCTAAACTTTGTACAAACTCAGATCCCTAAGTAACATGCCCAGCCAGGCCCTGTAATGAAGATGGAGCATTCAAAATAAAATTATCCCCAAGCCAATAGTTGCAATATATTTTAAACTAGGAAAAGGAGCGCTTCTGTGGTGTAAGAAAGATAACAAGCTGAAATTTTCCGAATATGTTCTAATCAGTTCCATTATACTTCTGTAAACATGTTTCACATAAAAGCGTGTGTAACATGTAGATCTTCCGATCTAAATGGAGACGTCCATTTAGCGTCGTGTAGCCCTCACATCGAGACGTCCGTGTGTTCGGCAATCAAGATTGAAACTCCACCGTTTGCACCCACCTCAGCGTCATCGACTCCAGTATTGATTTTCTGCTTCGCCACCTTCGTACATGCTCGACTGTCTTCGTGAAGATGCATAACGTCATTATGACGTAATTTCTATATTTAAATCTAACGTCATTTTCTGTTATCTCTACCGATGTTATAAAAGTCATTTCATACATTTGTCAAGTCCCACTTCTCTCAGAGCCGTAAGCGTGAGTACACCGGATCTTACACACATGAGCCACAGGTTGTATTTTGGATTGAGCATCCAAGTATTTGTAACAGTATGTATTGACATGTTGTCTTTGGCTATTTGCTCTTTTCAATTGTATTCTAATGCTGGTAAATTTCATACCGTGGTATTCCGTAATTTTCTGGATTCATTTGTGTGTGTGTAAGTTCGCAAGTGCTCACGGGGGCAGTGGAGCCATTTGTTACTTTGTGTCAAATTTTGTAAATGTAGCCTGTATTCAATATCGAGATATCTCTGTGGCATACCGTATCGCTGACTTTCTGTTACTGCTAAAGGATTTATTCAGGCACATAGTTGTGACACATTGCACGAATGTTTTTGTTTGTTTTGTTAAATTTAGAAGCGCCCATTTAAATGTGCTCATGTCAAAACTGTTTTGTGGCGATTTAGAAAGTAATGTTTCTTGCAGTCTTTGTAGCTGATTCAATCAACTTTTTGTCAAGCATATTTATCCCAACAATAAATTATCATTACTATACTGCTAATCACTGTCTGCTCACTGGTTACAATAGTCTCCCATCCCCTGGACACTTTCTTGTTTTGTCCCTGCAAATTCACTATAGAACAAGATGGAGCCCGCTTTTATTCTTATAAAAGTATATTTACAATAGTTCCTACCACCATTCTCACCCGCCGTCAATTAGCCAAACGCCCACGAACCCAACTCCGGCCGCAGCTAGCCTGGGTGAACCCCTGCGTGGTCACCCGCCTTTGTGACGGTTTTATGTCACACGTGTCGGAACACCAGCAAAATATTATAAAACACCTTATTTTGATCTTTTAGGCTGATGCATATTTTCTGTAATAACTTCAAAAATAACACACTCATATGCCTGATTTACCACTAAGAATGTCTATGTACCTTATATCTACCCATACATTCAAATAAGTTAATGTTTTTATTATTTTCTACATAATATATTAAATAATTTGCAAAAACAATTGGAAAAAATCGTTTCGCCCGTTTTCCAAGTCGATCACAAGTTACAAACAAAAATTAAGAAAATAATTACTTGCACCATTAGAAAGGCCTATTCATTGGATAAAAATTGTGTGTTTCAGTTTTCGTTTTCTAAACGTCGTCGCATTGATTGTTGCGTTGTTTGAGAGACTGTATTCTCCATACGAACCGTAGCGCCGCCTCTGCCGGCTATACAGTATGCCCATAAGCTATGCGCTAGTGCAAGCGAATCTCGACCACCTTGACTTCACACAGGTATTCCCAATCCCTTTCAACACATGCTAATCAACACACAACCAAATAAATAAAAATAAAATAAAAAATAAATTCACATTTAGAGTCTACCCACTCAGTAACGAAACTGATTTGCAGTGGGGGACTTTAATTTAAAGCGACTAAACCAACCCTGTAGGCTCCGAACACCATCGGCGAGTGAACGATAACCAATCACAGATCGATATTTCAAATACGAAACATATGAATCAGTGATTCTTAGTATGTTTAGAAGGTGGAAACCCTTCTACCACTAATACCTTTCATTATATTGCTTTCTGCTAATGAAACTTACGATTGCGTACTTCATTCGAACTACAGGTATTTCGGTTGTTTTGCATTGGACAGTGTGAATGCACACGTGCACTTATACAGTATATTATAAGTATATTACCCTTTTAGCTTCACCGATGTGGGATGTGTCACACGTGCACACAGAAAAGGTTTCTTGTGTAACTATGTAGCTTGTTTGACGTATAATGTGCCGACCACAGATAACTAATTATCACGAAGTGAATTTATTATCTGTGGTGCCGACAATACAATTTGCGGACAACGCTAAAGAGTCCACTGCTTGCTTTAATAAATGAAAAACAAATTGATCAAAAACTTTTATGGAGGTGGGGGAAGGGGAGTGGGGGTAGCGGGCCTATTTAGGCTGCTGCATAATACCACGTTAATCTAACCCTTCGATATAAAACATTATTTTTTCCGTTAGCGTTAGTTCAATTAAAAAGGAATCACGTGTGCCAAGTGCAAGTGCAAATTAGTGATTTGTGTAAGTAAGAGTTATTATAAGGGCAATGGGTAATGGCAGTGCGATGGGGTAATGAGTAATGGGTAAGTGCATTGTTAAAGTGTTCAGCACGGACTGCACACAACAATAAGATTATGATTTTCTTTTAGTTTCCTCGTACTTTCTCACAATCGCTAATAGCTGTCAATAGTGTGAATACATTGGCCTTCCTGAAGACATGACTACTTTAGCTTACAATGGGTAAGTAACATAATGGTATGACATTAAAAGCCACAGTTTGTTGTGTTTTTAGAGACTATATGGTAACTACTTTTAGTTTTCATTTTAACTGATGATGATTGTGGCCCCTTCACCGTCAAAACCCAATCCCAAAACGACGAGTAGTGGTTTTTGCAACGGGGAAAATTCACCGTTATTGCCAAATGATTTGTTTGCGGTTTTAATTGTCAAAGGTTTTGAAACAATTGGATCAGCTTACCGTGAACGAGATGATCCAATCACCCACAAAATATTGGAGCACAAGACAAAGACATTATGCGAGTCCCGCATAAATTTCATCGAGTGTGTAGGAGGAGCGCATATGTCGGCAAAAGACTAATTGCCACCAAGCAAAAAAGTGCGGAGAATGATGACGATATTCCAACCCCGTCAAAGCGCATTGCGTGCAGAGAGTGCACAGTTTGATTGGAATGTCCACTGTCTTCTCTGTAGTGAAGTGAAATTCAGGACAAACATAAGAAGGACCACACATTTTCTCACGTAAATATGAAGCCTGATTTGGTTAAGGAAAATTTTTTGACTGCCGCAGAAAAGCGCAATGAAGAAAATATTAGACAAGAATAGCACAGCTTACAGTGTAGATCTTTTCGCAGTAAATGCCAGGTACCACAGACCTGAACCACATTAGAACCTGAACACATTGTTACCTGAACTACATTAGTGAAACAATTATTCAGGGGCAATTAAATTAAGAGAAAAGTCATGCTATGATCAAGCCGCCTATTTTGCTTTAAAATTTTATAAAGAAGACTTCATTAGACTACAATTAAATAATTGCTACGTCTTCTACAAATAAATGTAAATCGATTTTTGCGGTTCAATATCGATTTATTGGCGCTTTTATAAAGCAATAGGTAACACAATGATAATTATAATAATTTTTTATAGGAATTACCTGCCCGGGTGACTAACTAAGGTGTTGCAGTATTTGGAATAATTAGGGAGGAATATCTCACGGCTTATAGTATGACTCAGTCGCAGCGTTCGCCTTGTGAGAGGAACACCTCAGAAAAACTTCATTAAGGACTACCAGGGGCCGGTATCGAACCGTTGACCTTCCGCCAGACGTCAATTGTTGACAAGAGCAAACTATTTAATGACTTTAATATACGACACTTTTTGTTCTTCCGCCAACGGTTTGTTCTACACTAGTAAAAAACCGTTTTAAAACTAGATAATTTTTTTTATCAAGAACGGTTGCTCTTAGAAGACCGAGACCGATTTAAGAAACGGGGTCACTGAAGTAGAGTGATATGTTCGATTTTTCAAAATCAGCCCAATCGGCTCGATCATTAGCGAGATATACAACAGAATGTATAACATTTATATAAGTGCGAAATGTCTGAGTGTTTATTAACATATCTACCTGGACCTTTCGCTTGAAGTAGTGTCACGAGGGAAAATATCTCATACGATTGCAGCGTTACGGCACATTCTTAAATAAATAAAATAAATAAATAAATTCACATTTAGAGTCTACCCACTCAGTAACTAAACTGATTTGCAGTGGGGGACTTTAATTTAAAGTGACTAAACCAACCCTTCAACCCTTCGGCTTCGAACACCATCGACGAGTGAGCGATAACCAATCAAAGATCGATATTTCAAATACGAAACATATGAATCAGTGATTGGACAGTGCGAACACCTGCGGACAAATGCCAGAATCAACAAGGCCGATTCAGAACAACTTTGAATTTATTGAGTGCTTCGTTGCTAGGACGGCTCCAAAGTCACCGTTTACTTATTCCTAAGCCAAGAAGTAATGGAATTGAATCCACATTAGAAGTTAAAAAACTTCTGCCTAAAGCGGGTTTGAACCCGGGACCTTCTGCATTGGAAGCAGGGATGCTATCCACTAGACCAACGAGCCACCTAAAAATGTACTTAAAAATGTACTCGGTGTACTTAAAAATGTACTTCGTGGTGGTACCTGCATCGTAGTACATTTTTGAGATTTTCAAACTGAACACTCTAGTAAAATTGTTGG
>OX246738.1:70563040-70631470 GCA_945910005.1 Isoperla grammatica
CAAGACCACATTGACTGAATTTGACAGTGATAGTTTCCATGGATGTGCATTATAAACAAAGTTTATATTAACAAACCCCAATGACATCACTGAAGGCTGTGGCGTAACATAAACATTTCAACACTCCCACTTGCCATAGCCCTATACAATAAACATATGTTCATATTAGTCCTAGCTTCTTGGTGCACCATTCCTGCTTTTCTAGTGGTAGACTCTGCGTTAAGATGTCTGCAACAATTTTCGCAGTTGGTAGGTATTTGATAGAAAGTTGTCCATTGTGTACCTTCACGAAATGATGCTGGGTGTCAATATATTTTGTCCGACCATGGTGAGCAGTATTGACTGTCAACATGATAGCGCATTGGTTGTCACAGTGTATTACAATAGACTCATAACTGCCTCCAATGGGTAGTTTATTTAACAGTAACATCAACCATATTGTCTCCTTAGAAGCTTGGCTGAGTGCCATATACTCTGCCCCAGTAGTTGAGACAGTAGTTGAGTATTTGAGTTATATTTAGTTACAAGTTAATTGATGTAGGCTTCTTGACACAACTCAGTACTACAAACATCCATATTTCTTGTTATTTGTATGCCAAGACAATAGTGGATCGGTCCCATACCTTTCATGTCAAATTTTGATGCAAGTCGTGTCTTCATTTGATCTGTTTCAGTCGTGCTGTTTGATAGCAATACCAGATCATCAAACAATAATGATTGTACTTCGTTTGTTACTATAAAACAAACACGGACCTGCGGTGCTTTCTTTTATCCCAGCTTCTTTCAAGTCGTTACTTAGTTTCACGTACCATATCCTGCTTGACTGTTTGATCCCATACAGACATTTCTTAAGTCTGCATACTTTTAGGTTATTTTCAGAATCAACATAGCCTTCAGGTTGTTCCATATAAATATCTAAGTGGAGATCCCCTTACAGAAATGCTGTATTCACATCAAGTTGGTGAACTTCTAAATCGTTCTCAGTGGCCAATGCAGAAGCGTACAACAGGTGAAAATGTTTCACTGAAATCAATGCCTTTTGTTTGTAAATAGCCTTTGGCTACAACTCTAACCTTATATCTGTACACAAACCATCCGCATTTGTTTTTATTTTAAAAACCCTTTGCATTTAATTGGTTTTCTTCCCTCTGGTAAATGTTAAAGGCCCCAGGTAACATTTTGTTTAATGGATTCCATTTCGTCATTTGTTGCCTTTTGCCAGAGTTCTTTTTCACTCCCGCTGATCGCCTCTTTCAGATTTGTAGGCTCGTCATCAATGAGGTGAACATAATTATCACCTAGAATTTTCGTTGGACATTTCGTTCGTGTTGACCTTCTTTTCAGGAAGACTTCATCTGGTTCATCACGATAAAGAAGATCGTTGGCTATTCCGATTTCATTTGTCTCTTCGTTATTTTCTGCATTTTCAGATTCACCGTTTTCTTCAACATCATCATCTTCGTTACAGACTTGCGAGTAGACGAATATGCTCCCACTCCCACCATCAACTACGCTGTTTTTCTTTTCTTGTTGATTATCTTCCAAGGAGATCACATCTCTAGAGATATGCTCCGACGAATTAGCGTCAAGCTTTGTTCGGGTTTCTTTTGGAATATGAGCATACGCTTTGCAGCCAAAAGTTATAAGGTGAGCAAGGTCCGTTTCTTTCCCAGTCCAGGCTTCTTCCGGTGTAATGCCATCCACGGCAATTTTTAATGCTCTATTCTTTAAATAGGTGGCAGTATTTACTGCTTCGGCCCAAAAAGACTGAGGTAGCTTTGCCTCCTCCAGCAAGCAACGTATACCTTCTCAACTATTGTTCTTTTGCTCTTTCGGCAACACCGTTTTGTTCTGGGTTTCGCGGCACCGTTACTTGAAAACGTATTCCGCATTTCTTCAAGTAATTCGTAAATATTTTATTTACATATTCCCGGCCATTGTCTGAACGCAACACTTTTATCTTGTGACCACTCTGGTTCTCTACTTCCGCCAGATTTCAATGAACCATTCATAAGTTTCACTCTTCTTCTTCAAAACGTAAGTCTTGGTCCATCTTGTTTTGTCATCAATAAACATTAAGAAATATCTTCCTCCTCCTATGGAGTCTGTGTGAACAATGCCAAGGTTTCTTGAGCTCAAGCTGTCTTAACCTTCGCGAAGGAGGATCTATGTTGCGTTCCTAAAGCACACCCAAAACAGAGTGATTCAGGTGGTTTACTAATCACCATGCCGATCGCCATACCATCGGCTAGTCGCTTCATTCTGCCATATGGCTGAGATGACCAAAGTACTCACATTTTGTAGTACTCACTGCAGCAGCGTTTGCTAACATTGCACTAAGAGTTCCAGGAGTGTCTAACTTATACAGTGGCTATGACGTCTCCATCTACATCGTAGATATGGCAGTTATGCTTCGTGAACACAACTTTATAATCCTTATATGTTGGTTTTCCAACTGACAATAGATTCGTTTTTAGGAATGGAGCATACAATACATCTTTAATTGTAACGTTGCTGATTGAGCCATTGACAGATATCGTCATATAAACATTACCACTTCCCTAAGATGTCGGTGTGCTGCCATAGGTCATATTATGCAATGAGGTAGTTTTTTCACTCGAAATCTTGCTAAACCATTCATGATTATTTAACATATGTTAAGTCGCCCCTGACTCAACACACCACACTCCTATTTCTCTTTGTCCTTGATCTGCTGACGATCAAAGCGTTGATCTTGCATTCGCCTGCTGTTGCTTCTGTCTTTTAGGGCCTTGTTTTGGTCGAGTCTTGCAGTCTTTAACATAATATGGTTTACCACAGTTGAAACATTTAAATTTCTTGTTCGACTTTGTTGCTTACAGACTCGTCAGTATTGAAGTCGTCTCGTTTCCTCTTGTAGCAGTTTAGCTCTAGTCTAGTTAAGTCTAGTCTAGTCTAGTCTAGGTCGGCGCTCAACTCTCGACCACAGTTCTACAAGTGCAATAATAAGAGGTCAAAACAGTCAGGCAAATTGGATAAGAAAATTATCGACAATTCGTCATCAGTCACAGCTGCATTTATTGCACTTAACTGCTGAGCAATAGTCATCATTTGGTTGAGATAATCCTCCATATGAATACAGTTTTTGTATTTAATACTGTTCTGCTTTCGACGTAGGGGAAGTTTTCGTACTAGTCCTCAATCCTCGAAGGCAGACTATCATTTTACCCATGCTTCACGGGCTGTTTTGCATGAGTTTACATGTATGTACATGTGTGGTTTTAAACCTTAGCAAACAGTGGCAAGTGCACGTTGGTATAATGCAATTTCATCTTCTAAGGAAGTGTTTAATTTACCTGGTGCAATAGTTCTCCACAATTTCTCCCGTATAAGCTGCTTCTTCATACCAAATTTCCAAGCACTGAAATTGGTTGCTCCTTCCAACCTCTCAACTTCCAATATATTCCCTGCCATGGTGATCACAATTAGTTTACAGTTTTCGCTTAAGGCCACCCGTATGCGAGAAAATTTTAGGGTATCATTTTTTTTTTTTTTTTGTATTATATACTTCATTCTATTACTAATTAGATGATATAACCATATTTCATGTACTAAATTTATAACTTACTTATTTATTATTTTTAGTGAAGCGCTACGCTTGATTTTCCCGTATTTTCACTCTTTTGCGGTCGGTGTGGCTGTATGTGAATGTATTTCACTTTCGTATTGCTTCCCGCCTAGGTTTTAAATCTAGTGACTTTAGTTTTATGATTGAAGTAAGTTGGTCAAACTGGTTAAATTGTCGACAAGGCTGTGAGTTCATTGGTATTGTCAGTTTATAACCACACTTTTTAGTAGTAAACATTGCGAGTTTTCTCTCATTTGAAGTGGTAATTTTCGTTATTTCAAGATGGGTAGACCACCTAAAGTGTTTATTAAAAGGACTTCTACTAGATTGAACACTGTGCGTCCATCGCAAGATACATTTTCACTTGTAAACTTACTGCAAATGTGTAACACCAAGTAAGGACTGGCCCTAGCCTAGGCCTACGAAGTAAACAACTTTTATCTACACCATCCTGTCTTTCGCAGGATGATTCTACATTTGTACCTCCTGTAAGTGCATCACTGTTAAAATGCAGAGTTCATTTGAACAGTATAATCATCTCTCAAGTGAGAGTGGGGACTGAGAAAACATTTGTAGATCTGTCACAGGAATTTGGGACTAAGACAATTAGAATCTTGCATGCATTGTAAACAAAGAACATGTGTCACTATAAAGTGTAAAGCTAGTACAGGCCTAGGCCCTAGTCTCAAATATAGATCTCTTGTGCTCCAACTGTGATGTACAGTTCACTGTCTCAAGCTCCAAATAATTGGCCTAGAAAATAATAAACTATTTCAACCAATGTGCGGTTTGTTTACGCGTAGCGTTCATCGGTAGCCGCTGGTGAAATGTTTTAGCGACTACCGTGTCCCTACTAGAAGCATACGCTTCCACCTGCATAGCTCTCAGGATCCACAAAACATGCAAACCTGCCCACCATAACAAGGTAGCAGTCCATGGGCAAAAAAACTGCACTCAAGCCTGGTAAAACCAAATTAAATCTTTAACCTTGCGTATCTCAAAACTACATTTGTACTGTACAAAGGTACCATTTTCTCAGCTCAGGAAGGTCCTAGCTCATTGAAATTTTCTGTACATACTAATCAATACTATTTACAAACTTTAAAGAGGGCTTTTTTAGATACCTTTAGAAATAACAATAATATGAACTCATTCATGTTGAGAAATGTAGGAAAAAATGTACAAAAAACATACACTTGAGAAAAAATGCATAACAAATTAACCATAACTTATTTCTAAAAACGCCCTCTTTAAAGTATAGAACACAAGTGTATTAGAGTACCCCAGAAATTTTAATCCTGTAAGTTGGATAGTATCTGAGAAAAAGGTACATCAGTTTCAGAGATTTAACATGGGCAGCATAGAGGCATACGGGTGGCCTTAAAGATCACTATAAATCAAATCTTTGCATTACTCTGGGCCCACAAACTACTGAGATTATGCATGTGCAATATAATATCTGATTTATTAGACAGTGGTAAAAAATACTGCAAAACCACATTGACTGGATTTGACAGTGACAGTTTCCATGGATGTGTATTATAAGCATAGTTTATATTAAAGTGCCCGTTCCCCTCTTTAGCAAGTTGTTCTCTATATAAAGTTTAACCCTAAATACCAATGTGTATGTGTATATCACGCGGCCTGTACCATCAGGTGTCCTTTGTTTATTCGCGCAACTTGCTGTTCGAGGTAGGATTTCTACGTCATAGTTCTGTAGCTACAACGCTGCGCTGCGTCTCCAGCGAGCATGGGAAGGAGGGGTGGTACGGAAGATGCGTGGTTGGCTGAAGACAGCAAGAGAGGGAGCGCACGTTGTCTGGTGAGATACTTTGTTCAAATGAAAGTGGTGCAGAAGGCGCGTGGTCAAGCGGATAGATACAAGATTTGTAACAACTCACTGGAAATGTGTTTATATTTCTCTTCAATTTGTGAAATGATAAAAGTATTTGTCAAGATAAGGAATATAATTATAATAGTTTTGTCAAATTAAGAAATAAAGTTACTTGCGCCGAACAGGTTTTCACAAAGACCTCAAGTAAAATTTCACAAACTTACGTTTGTTTGATACATGTCGGTGAAAATTCTTCTTGTTTCAGGTATGTCGTTACATTAGACTACGACGTAAAATGTACTATTTGACGTATTTATGTTCATTTCTATTTGACCTGCCATATTATGTATTGCCATAATGTGAAGAATAAAACTGTTTTATTTGTAGTGGACGGGAAATTTGAAACGACTATACACATGCGCTTGGCCGGATACTTTTGGCCCAACCCTCCAGATGCGTGAAACAAGGTCACACGACACTCGGGGGTACGGTATTGCCAAACGTACAACGTTGAGCGGGCTGCATACAATTCTCGAATCATTTTCGGTGAAACTGCTATTGAATATGTGTTCGATATACCAACTTGAGTGCCTAGGTACACATCAAGGTCCACTAGATCGCTTGTAACGCGCGCGTCGCAATTACTCCGCCAGGAGTAAATCCAGTACCTTGGGTACACATTGCAGTAAGAGGTGAACGAACACTTTAACAAACACCAATGACATCACAGAGGGCTGTGGCGTAACATAAACATTTAAAACAACGTAAACTATAAGCTTAATAATGATCATGAAAAACACTGTCAGTCCAAGTACAGTAAAAATGTTCACAACTAGGGTTTAAAAGGTTGTGACCAATATCAGCAACCATTTTCATTGATTCAAGAAAAACAGAAATCACAATAACTGAGAATCCTGCAGACTATTTCCAGGAACCACTTGTGATCGAAGAAACTAGCGAATCCCAACCCCCTCCACCCCGTGCAACTTTAGGAACACAGATAGATAATTTTCTCCTAGTGTTCCCTGTGAGGAAAACGTAATTCGTATAATGTAATTGGTCGAACTAGCTCAAAAATTGACGAGCAAATGGAAAATGGGAGAAGCCGACCAAGATTGTGATTTGTTTAGTAATATAGTGTGTAGAAAATAAAAATACTGAGAGAAACGAGGAGATTGTTTTTGGGCCAGTTTTTCAAATGCTGACAGCTCAAAAAAAAATCAACGCACATTTGTTCACACATGCACACGCACACGCACAATTACTTACAAGTGTTTCTTTGCTGAGGTACGGTACTACATTCAACGAAGCGAATAAGTACCCCAGTACCAACACATGAGCAAAGAAGATTGAATAAGATAATCTGCTTATGATTAGGAATCTTCTACTTGAGAGAAACTTCGTGACGAAACCTGTGAAACCAACAAAATAGGAATAAGAATAAGAATAATTATAATAATCATAATAATAAAAATAATATTTATAATAATAATAATAATTATAATAATAATAAAAATAACAATAATAATAATAATAATAATAATAATAATAATAATAATAATAATAATAATAATAATAATAATAATAATAATAATAATAATAATAATAATAATAATAATAATAATAATAAACACGTGGGCACTGCCCGTGGCTTCGTACACATTCGGATCGGTGAAGTGGTCCGACACAGCCCTGCAGGCGTTCGACAGGAAAATTCGAACCATCCTCACAAAGCACAGGATGCAATATCCGAGGAGCTCCGTGGAGCGACTGTACCTGTCGCGTAACATTGGCGGACGAGGGCTGCTCAGCGTCGAGATGCTGTGCCGCAGCAAGGAGAAGCGACTCCGAGCTTACTTTTTAACTCGAGAGAGTCGGCTGCACCATGCCATCTGCACGCAGGACCAAGATTATACGCCACTTCATCTGCGCGCCGAAGAAGTACACCTCAGCATTAAGACGCCGGCAGAGAGAATGCAACAGTGGAGGGAGAAGCCCCTTCACGGCAGGTTTGCAGCCGAGCTCACTGGGAAGCACACCGACTTGAAAGCCTCGACGGAATGGCTCCGAACTGCGGGCCTCTTCGCTGAAACGGAGGGGTTCGTCTTTGCCATTCAGGATCAAGTGGTGCGCACCAAGAACTATGAGCGATCCAGAGGCGGACTGGCAGGTACGGAACTACGGAAAACCGTACGGGGCCACCACCTAACCCCCTGAAAATAAATATCTAACGCTATATAGATTATGAAACTAAATAGTAAGAAAAGCATAATATGTCATCTCATGTCAGTGAAGAAAGGGACATACCGTATCAAATAGACCATCTACAAGTGCTACTACTACTTACTTACTAGTTTATTTTAAAATATAAAACATACCATTGTTGGGAAAGTTTTTTCTAAAATTTAATTTTCAAAGTGGTTCACAGTACAGCATGTGTTCCACATATTTATCGTCGTGTATCGATTTTTAAACGTGTTTATAAACATTCTAAACAAATTTATGGGGAACAATATAGTTTGAAATATCCAACTGCCAGTGTGGGGATAGTTCTGTTGTTACACATACGTTACATCATTTATCGATTTTTACACATGTTATGCGTTCTAAACAAATAAATAGGAAACAACAATCCTCCAAATTACTGCATGCTAACTCGCAACTTGAGAGTGACTTTGCATAGTTTGCGAGTAAACTTTGTTACATCAGAAAAATGACACATTGGGCTGATCGCGTGTTTAAAAGTGATCAAAATTTTCAAAAGCGAACATTTTGGCAAAAATATATCTATCCGGTGCCTACTGAAATCCGATCCCGCGCAGCACTAGCCATAAGCCTTTCTCAAATGACAGGATCGAAATTCCATCCTAAGTAAGGAATTATAAATGCAATATTGACTTTAGTTTCATTGTTTTTCATGATAGGATATCGCCTCAAAACGCGTTTTAGGCCACTAAGCATCATGCAGGACCGATAATTGTTTCGCCTTAGGCGAAGTTGCCTCCGGCGGCAAGGGCTTCGCCCCAGCCCCCACCTATACATCTAGCTCCCTCGTTGCGAGTACAAATTGCACGATGCGAGTGGACAACTAGTACTCGATATTTGTAGACTGTAGAGGGTTGAGAAACAATATAGTTTGAAATATACAATATAAAACTGCCAGTGTTGGGAAAGTTTCTTCTTCAATTTCGTTTTTTAAAGTGGTGTTCACAGTTCAACACGTTGTACCACATCATTTATCGATTTTTAAACGTTATATGCGTTCTACAGAAAACAATAGGCTGAAAAATGTTCGCCCCAGACCCCTTTCCACTTCGCCAAGTTCCGGGGCCCCTAAAATCCTTTTCCGTACGGGGCCCTTACCCCCCCCAGTCCGCCTCTGAGCGATACATCCTCAAAGCCGACGTCCAAGATCGCTGTCGTCTCTGCAAGAAAGCTGGCGAGACCATCCAGCACATCGCAGGTGGATGCCCGGTGTTAGCTCCCAGAGAGTATTTGGAGCGTCACAACGCAGTTGCGAAAGTGGTCCACCAAGCGCTGGCCAAGGAGTACAGCCTGGTAGAGGTAGAAACACCGTACTACAAGTGCAAGCCCGAGCAAGTCCTGCGTAACCAATGCGCCAAGCTGCTGTGGGACTCACCCATTGTCACGGACAGAGCGGTCGAGGCAAATCGGCCAGACTTGGTTTTGTTTGACAAGAAGGCTAAACCAGCAACCATCATCGACATCGCCGTCCCGCTAGACAACCATGTGATCAACACAGTAGCTGAGAAGAGGCGTAAATACCAACCACTCGCCGTCGAACTCAAGGACATATACAAGCTGAGGTCCGTTGAGATAGTTCCTGTCGTCGTCTCCGTCAACGGTCTGGTCACCGAGGAGTGGTCAGCTGCGAAAGAGAAGCTCCACCTGAAGGACAAGCACGTGCGTGTCATGCAGAAGGCTGCAATCCTCGGCACAACTAATATCGTGCGGAAGGTCCTCAGCCTATGAGCTACATTGTCACCACCATCTTTCGGCCGCCACGCTAGGGTGCACTCT
The DNA here is from genome assembly GCA_945910005.1 of Isoperla grammatica. Classification (NCBI taxonomy): domain Eukaryota; kingdom Metazoa; phylum Arthropoda; class Insecta; order Plecoptera; family Perlodidae; genus Isoperla; species Isoperla grammatica. Next base: position 70,572,523 of record OX246738.1, read on the forward strand.
CGTATCGTCTTGGCTCAAGAGGAGCCCGATGATGCAAATGAGAGAAGAGAAGAAAGGAAATAATAATAATAATAATAATAATAATAATAATAATAATAATAATAATAATAATAATAATAATAATAATAATAATAATAATAATAATAATAATAAATACAAATACAAGTCTGAAAAGGTATTAGATAGTAAAGACTACAAATTATATTACGACCGGGCAGTTATAACAGACCAAACCATACATCACAATAGACCGGATATTATATATTTTTTGACAAGAAGAAACAAGAAACGATTTTAATTGATGTTGCCGTCCCTTGATGCCACAATGAAGAGACAACTTGGCGGGAAAAGATAAACAGATATAAGGAATTATCTATTGAAATAAAAAGGTTGTGAAAGCAGAATAATGTAACTGTTATACCGTTAATTAAATCAGCAAATGGCATTGTTCCTCGTAACCTGCATGACAGTATTAAACAAATTGGTCTCCATCCAAACATATACATCGAGATGCAAAAAGCAATTATTTTGAACACGTGTAGAATAGTGCGAAACTTTTTGAACTAAGAAGAATGAAGACTTCAAGAAGTTCTCCATCCCGATGGTGGTTTTCGTGGTTTCCACCGTACAAAGAGCGAATGCTGGGATGAGTACAAATCGGCCACGACCGTACATAGCATCCACAGTTCGGTTTGGAAAAAATAATGTGGACAATGATATATTAAGTAGTTCTAAGTAGATTTTAATAAGGTAAACACATGGAAATACTTGACATTTTTGTCCGTACAACATGTTTATGCCGGTTTTGACCAATTTTGTACGTTGTAAAGTACCGTCTATATGCATTATCCACTAGGCTGTGCATAGAATGCAGTGACTTTGTGCATAATCCACTAGGCTGTGCTTAGAATGCAGTGAGTTTTTGCATTATCCACTAGGCTGTGCTTAGAATGCAGTGACTTTGTGCACATGTGAATTTGTAGAGAGCTTTGGTAATATCAATAAAGAACAGGCATTGTTACATTGCATAGCAACGGTTGTTGACTGGTAACTAAGGACAATACAGAGGAAGATGGTGGAAAGTGAGCCTAGAGAGAGGAAGTGGTGTTGAAAGCTACACGGAACAACTTCAAGAACTCGAGTCTTTGAGTCTTACAATTTCTCTAGTTATCAAAACTAGGATTACCCAGACGTCAACTACGCCTGCCCCGTTAAATGGGACGGTGATTTTCGAAGCGTCTGTTACACACGATCAACCACTGAATTCAACCTATGTAAGGTCATTTTTGGAAATCCTACAATGGACGCCTGCTTGAGAAACCAAGGTTAGAAGAAGAAATACACCTATAACTGGAGCTGGTACTGTCTGTAGACCTATTTGTGACAAGTTATTATGTGAGCATTCGTTGTCTGTGTGATACAATATAAATTAATAATACATCTCAAGTTTTCAAGTGTTGGTTTATTACCCGGCTGAGCTAGGCCGACCAGTGTAGAAAGAGGGCGAGGGTACTGTTACAACGTATTGCAACAATAAAATAATAATAATAAAAATAATAATAATAATAATAATAATAATAATAATAATAATAATAATAATAATAATAATAATAATAATAATAAAAATAATAATAATAATAATAATAATAATAATAATAATAATAATAATAATGATAATAATAATAATAATAATAATAATAATAATAATAATAATAATAATAATAATAATAATAATAATAATAATATTAATAATAAATAATTTTTTTGTAGAACTGACAACTTTTATTAAACTAAAATACACATTCTCATTAAGCTATAAAACCTTAGCGTCGCATGGAAACATAATTGCAGAGCGACCTGGTACAATGCTTAACAAACAAAACTAAACAAAACACACCAACAAGATGATTCTTAGTGTAAAGTTGAATAGCTCTTTCATGAGAAAAAATTAATAAACATAATATACATGCACAAATTGTAAGGAGTATGTATGGCTTCAAACTCATTCAAAGTCAATATTATAGGATACTTTCTAGAAATTTAATATTTTAAAGGTAGCTTTTCAAACCTTGTTATTATGTCTCCCACAAATAGTAGGTGAAAGTGGTCAAATCAAGAGGTAGCTCATTTAATAATTTAGGAATTAGATATTCTAAATAGCAGTAGTAAACTAAATATAAGTAGTAGTAGTAGTAGAAGTAGTAGTAGTAGTAGTAGTAGTAGAAGTAGTAGTAGTAGAAGTAGTAGTAGTAGTAGTAGTAGTAGTAGTAGTAGTAGTAGTAGTAGTAGTATTAGAAGTAGTAGACGAAGTAGTAGTAGTAGTAGTAGTAGTAGTAGTAGTAGAAGTAGTAGTAGTAGTAGAAGTAGTAGTAGTAGTAGTAGTAGTAGTAGTAGTAGTAGTATTAGAAGTAGTAGACGAAGTAGTAGTAGTAGTAGTAGTAGTAGTAGTAGTAGAAGTAGTAGTAGTAGTAGTATTAGAAGTAGTAGACGAAGTAGAAGTAGTAGTAGTAGTAGTAGAAGTAGTAGTAGAAAATGTTGTATCTATTTATTTGCTAAAGAGGGCAAAAAAACAGTTTGCGATGTAAACGTTTACATAAAACATGCACTTCAATCATCACAGTGGTGTCGCCACAAATATTGGGAGACTCTCTTCATTTGCTACTAGCGTACTAAAAGTAAAAGCAAATACCTCCGTATCCCTTGACGCACACGAAGATCACCCAAGCCAGGCCCAGGGCCCAGGCAGGTCGCATCAAGCCCATGTACAGCGAAGAGAGAAGTCTATCGTACACGTAGTCTGGCTGTACGAATATGACATTCAATTGGACAGCTCCAGTCATGAGCAGGACACTCAGTAGCCAGCCGACAGTCAGAGCGCGCCACGATAAGTCTATCGCAGCGCTCCTCGTGGTGTAAAGCGCGTACCCGAGCCCAATGCCGACCAGCCACGGTGTGAAGCGCATGTAGGGTGGATAATAAAGACTGTTGGCTTTCCACCTGTAAACAGCGATAACTGTTTAAAACGTATCCATACCTTAGACCAGTAATATAGGTAGACGGAGCAAGCAGATGCTAGCGACCGGCCGCGAGTGAGACCAACATTGAGACCACGTGATGTGGGGACAGGATGCGCGGCAATTTAAAGCGGCTGCATATGAACAGTACAAACAGTACATCGTTGTGTAAAGAAAAATGATCATTTTCAATAAATGCAAATTAAAAATATGTTAACTAAGATTAACAGTACCTTCACTAATCATTTCTGAGGAAATACAAGTAATAATACATCCTTTGTCAAATGTCAAACGTATTTGCCGCGCACTTAACACCATCTAGCGGCAAACCTGCGAACTTCTCGCTAAGAATGCAGTCTATCGCGGATTGGTCGAGAAGGCTTTGTCCCCACATCACGTGGTTTCAATGATGGTCTCACTCGCGATGACGTCATACTCCGTCTACCTATATTACTGGTCTAAGATCCATACCTGCGTTCATTAACACAGCATTTTAATTATGGTTAATGGCGTTTTTCACTAATCCGCACCGAGTGCGCAATGAGTGCGCCCTGATACGTCACAGGCACGTGATGCAGGGCATTAGTGCTGCAGTAATGCGTCTTGCTGTGGTACATGCATCTTTTGTCAGTGCAACAAGTCACAGTCACGTGATGCAGGGCATTAGTGCTGCCGTAATGCGTCTTGCTGTAGTGCATGCTTCGTTTGCCAGTGCAACAAGTCTCAGTCACGTGATGCAGGGCATTAGTGTTGCCGTAATGCGTCTTGCTGTGGTACATGCATCTTCTGTCAGTGCAACAAGTCACAGGCACGTGATGCAGGGCACCAGTGCTGCCCGCGCAGTGCGTCTTGCTGGTGTACATGCATCTTTTGTCAGTGCAACAAGTCACAGGCACGTGATGCAGGGCATTAGTGCTGCGGTAATGCGTCTTGCTGTGGTACATGCATCTTCTGTCAGTGCAACAAGTCACAGTCACGTGATGCAGGGCATGAGTGCTGCCATAATGGTACATGCATCTTCTGTCAGTGCAACAGGTCACAGGCACGTGATGCAGGGCATTAGTGCTGCCGTAATGCGTCTTGTTGTGGTACATGCATCTTTTGTCATGCAACAAGTCAGAGTAACGAATGCACGGCACCAGTGCTGCCCGTTGTGCGTCTTGCTGTGGTACATGCATCTTTTGTCAGTGCAACAAGTCACAGTCACGTGATGCAGGGCATTAGTGCTGCCGTAATGCGTCTTGCTGTGGTACATGCATCTTTTGCCAGTGCAACAAGTCACAGTCACGTGATGCAGGGCATTAGTGCTGCCGTAATGCGTCTTGCTGTGGTACATGCATCTTTTGTCAGTACAACAAGTCACAAGCACGTGATGCAGGGCATTAGTGCTGCCGTAATGCGTCTTGCTGTGGTACATGCATCTTTTGTCAGTGCAACAAGTCACAGTCACGTGATGCAGGGCATTAGTGCTGCCGTAATGCGTCTTGCTGTGGTACATGCATCTTTTGCCAGTGCAACAAGTCACAGTCACGTGATGCAGGGCATTAGTGCTGCCGTAATGCGTCTTGCTGTGGTACATGCATCTTTTGCCAGTGCAACAAGTCACAGTCACGTGATGCAGGGCATTAGTGCTGCCGTAATGCGTCTTGCTGTGGTACATGCATCTTTTGTAAGTGCAACAAGTCTCAGTCACGTGATGCAGGGCATTAGTGCTGCCGTAATGCGTCTTGCTGTGGTACATGCATCTTTTGTCAGTGCAACAAGTCACAGTCACGTGATGCAGGGCATTAGTGCTGCCGTAATGCGTCTTGCTGTGGTGCATGCATCTTCTGTCAGTGCAACAAGTCACAGTCACGTGATGCAGGGCATTAGTGCTGCCGTAATGCGTCTTGCTGTGGTACATGCATCTTTTGCCAGTGCAACAAGTCATAGTCACGTGATGCAGGGCATTTGTGCTGCCGTGATGCGTCTTGCTGTGGTACATGCATCTTTTGTCAGTGCAACAAGTCTCAGTCACGTGATGCAGGGCATTAGTGCTGCCGTAATGCGTCTCGCTGTGGTACATGCATCTTACGTCAGTGCAACAAGTCACAGTCACGTGATGCAGGGCATTAGTGCTGCCGTAATGCGTCTTGCTGTGTTACATGCATCTTTTGTCAGTGCAACAAGTCTCAGTCACGTGATGCAGGGCATTAGTGCTGCCGTAATGCGTCTCGCTGTGGTACATGCATCTTACGTCAGTGCAACAAGTCACAGTCACGTGATGCAGGGCATTAGTGCTGCCGTAATGCGTCTTGCTGTGGTACATGCATCTTCTGTCAGTGCAACAAGTCACAGTCACGTGATGCAGGGCATTAGTGCTGCCGTAATGCGTCTTGCTGTGGTACATGCATCTTCTGTCAGTGCAACAAGTCACAGTCACGTGATGCAGGGCATTAGTGCTGCCGTAATGCGTCTTGCTGTGGTGCATGCTTCTTTTGCCAGTGCAACAAGTCACAGTCACGTGATGCAGGGCAATAGTGCTGCCGTAATGCGTCTTGATGTGGTACATGCATCTTCTGTCAGTGCAACAAGTCACAGTCACGTGATGCAGGGCATTAGTAGTGCCGTAATGCGTCTTGCTGTGGTACATGCATCTTATGTCAGTGCATCAAGTCACAGTCACGTGATGCAGGGCATAAGTGCTGCCGTAATGCGTCTTGCTGTGGTACATGCATCTTATGTCAGTGCATCAAGTCACAGTCACGTGATGCACGGCATTAGTGCTGCCGTAATGCGTCTTGCTGTGGTACATGCATCTTATGTCAGTGCATCAAGTCACAGTCACGTGATGCAGGGCAATAGTGCTGCATAATGTGTCTTGTTGTGGTACATGCATCTTCTGTCAGTGCAACAAGTCACAGTCACGTGATGCAGGGCATTAGTGCTGCTGTAATGCGTCTTGCTGTGGTACATGCATCTTCTGTCAGTGCAACAAGTCACAGTCACGTGATGCAGGGCATTAGTGCTGCTGTAATGCGTCTTGCTGTGGTACATGCATCTTCTGTCAGTGCAACAAGTCACAGTCACGTGATGCAGGGCATTAGTGCTGCTGTAATGCGTCTTGCTGTGGTACATGCATCTTCTGTCAGTGCAACAAGTCACAGTCACGTGATGCAGGGCATTAGTGCTGCCGTGATGCGTCTTGCTGTGGTACATGCATCTTTTGTCAGTGCAACAAGTCATAGTCACGTGATGCAGGGCATTAGTGCTGCCGTGATGCGTCTTGCTGTGGTGCATGCATCTTTTGCCAGTGCAACAAGTCATAGTCACGTGATGCAGGGCATTAGTGCTGCCGTGATGCGTCTTGCTGTGGTACATGCATCTTCTGTCAGTGCAACAAGTCATAGTCACGTGATGCAGGACATAAGTGCTGCCGTAATGCGTTTTGCTGTGGTACATGCATCTTTTGTCAGTGCAACAAGTCATAGTCACGTGATGCAGGGCATTAGTGCTGCCCTGATGCGTCTTGCTGTGGTACATGCATCTTTTGTCAGTACAACAAGTCATAGTCACGTGATGCAGGGCATTAGTGCTGCCGTAATGCGTCTTGCTGTGGTACATGCATCTTCTGTCAGTGCAACAAGTCATAGTCACGTGATGCAGGGCATTAGTGCTGCCGTGATGCGTCTTGCTGTGGTACATGCATCTTTTGTCAGTGCAACAAGTCATAGTCACGTGATGCAGGACATAAGTGCTGCCGTAATGCGTCTTGCTGTGGTACATGCATCTTTTGTCAGTGCAACAAGTCATAGTCACGTGATGCAGGGCATTAGTGCTGCCGTGATGCGTCTTGCTGTGGTACATGCATCTTTTGTCAGTGCAACAAGTCATAGTCACGTGATGCAGGGCATTAGTGCTGCCGTGATGCGTCTTGCTGTGGTGCATGCATCTTTTGCCAGTGCAACAAGTCACAGTCACGTGATGCAGGACATAAGTGCTGCCGTAATGCGTCTTGCTGTGGTACATGCATCTTTTGTCAGTACAACAAGTCACAGGCACGTGATGCAGCACTTAGTGCTGCCGTGATGCGTCTTGCTGTGGTACATGCATCTTTTGTCAGTACAACAAGTCACAGGCACGTGATGCAGGACATAAGTGCTGCCGTAATGCGTCTTGCTGTGGTACATGCATCTTTTGTCAGTGCAACAAGTCATAGTCACGTGATGCAGGGCATTAGTGCTGCCGTGATGCGTCTTGCTGTGGTACATGCATCTTTTGCCAGTGCAACAAGTCACAGTCACGTGATGCAGGGCATTAGTGCTGCCGTGATGCGTCTTGCTGTGGTACATGCATCTTTTGTCAGTACAACAAGTCACAGTCACGTGATGCACGGCATTAGTGCTGCCGTGATGCGTCTTGCTGTGGTACATGCATCTTTTGTCAGTACAACAAGTCACAGGCACGTGATGCAGCACTTAGTGCTGCCGTGATGCGTCTTGCTGTGGTACATGCATCTTTTGTCAGTACAACAAGTCACAGGCACGTGATGCAGGACATAAGTGCTGCCGTAATGCGTCTTGCTGTGGTACATGCATCTTTTGTCAGTGCAACAAGTCATAGTCACGTGATGCAGGGCATTAGTGCTGCCGTGATGCGTCTTGCTGTGGTACATGCATCTTTTGTCAGTACAACAAGTCACAGGCACGTGATGCACGGCATTAGTGCTGCCGTGATGCGTCTTGCTGTGGTACATGCATCTTTTGTCAGTACAACAAGTCACAGGCACGTGATGCAGGACATAAGTGCTGCCGTAATGCGTCTTGCTGTGGTACATGCATCTTTTGTCAGTGCAACAAGTCATAGTCACGTGATGCAGGGCATTAGTGCTGCCGTGATGCGTCTTGCTGTGGTACATGCATCTTTTGTCAGTGCAACAAGTCATAGTCACGTGATGCAGGGCATTAGTGCTGCCGTGATGCGTCTTGCTGTGGTGCATGCATCTTTTGCCAGTGCAACAAGTCACAGTCACGTGATGCAGGACATAAGTGCTGCCGTAATGCGTCTTGCTGTGGTACATGCATCTTTTGTCAGTACAACAAGTCACAGGCACGTGATGCACGGCATTAGTGCTGCCGTGATGCGTCTTGCTGTGGTACATGCATCTTTTGCCAGTGCAACAAGTCACAGTCACGTGATGCAGGGCATTAGTGCTGCCGTGATGCGTCTTGCTGTGGTACATGCATCTTTTGTCAGTGCAACAAGTCATAGTCACGTGATGCAGGGCATTAGTGCTGCCGTAATGCGTCTTGCTGTGGTACATGCATCTTTTGCCAGTACAACAAGTCACAGGCACGTATGCACGGCATTAGTGCTGCCGTATGCGTCTTGCTGTGGTACATGCATCTTCTGTCAGTGCAACAAGTCACAGTCACGTGATGCAGGGCATTAGTGCTGCCGTAATGCGTCTTGCTGTGGTACATGCATCTTCTGTCAGTACAACAAGTCACAGGCACGTGATGCAGGGCATTAGTGCTGCCGTAATGCGTCTTGCTGTGGTACATGCATCTTTTGCCAGTACAACAAGTCACAGGCACGTGATGCAGGGCAATAGTGCTGCCGTATGCGTCTTGCTGTGGTACATGCATCTTCTGTCAGTGCAACAAGTCACAGTCACGTGATGCAGGGCATTAGTGCTGCCGTAATGCGTCTTGCTGTGGTACATGCATCTTTTGTCAGTGCAACAAGTCATAGTCACGTGATGCAGGGCATTAGTGCTGCCGTATGCGTCTTGCTGTGGTACATGCATCTTCTGTCAGTGCAACAAGTCACAGTCACGTGATGCAGGGCATTAGTGCTGCCGTAATGCGTCTTGCTGTGGTACATGCATCTTTTGTCAGTGCAACAAGTCACAGGCACGTGATGCAGGGCATTAGTGCTGCCGTGATGCGTCTTGCTGTGGTGCATGCATCTTTTGTCAGTGCAACAAGTCATAGTCACGTGATGCACGGCATTAGTGCTGCCGTGATGCGTCTTGCTGTGGTACATGCATCTTTTGTCAGTACAACAAGTCACAGGCACGTGATGCACGGCATTAGTGCTGCCGTATGCGTCTTGCTGTGGTACATGCATCTTCTGTCAGTACAACAAGTCACAGGCACGTGATGCACGGCATTAGTGCTGCCGTATGCGTCTTGCTGTGGTACATGCATCTTCTGTCAGTACAACAAGTCACAGGCACGTGATGCAGGGCATTAGTGCTGCCGTAATGCGTCTTGCTGTGGTACATGCATCTTTTGCCAGTACAACAAGTCACAGGCACGTGATGCACGGCATTAGTGCTGCCGTATGCGTCTTGCTGTGGTACATGCATCTTCTGTCAGTGCAACAAGTCACAGTCACGTGATGCAGGGCATTAGTGCTGCCGTAATGCGTCTTGCTGTGAACATGCATCTTCTGTCAGTGCAACAAGTCACAGTCACGTGATGCAGGGCATTAGTGCTGCCGTAATGCGTCTTGCTGTGGTGCATGCATCTTCTGTCAGTGCAACAAGTCACAGTCACGTGATGCAGGGCAATAGTGCTGCCGTGATGCGTCTTGCTGTGGTACATGCATCTTTTGTCAGTGCAACAAGTCACAGTCACGTGATGCAGGGCATTAGTGCTGCCGTAATGCGTCTTGCTGTGGTACATGCATCTTCTGTCAGTGCAACAAGTCACAGTCACGTGATGCAGGGTATTAGTGCTGCCGTAATGCGTCTTGCTGTGGTACATGCATCTTCTGTCAGTACAACAAGTCACAGACACGTGATGCAGGGCATTAGTGCTGCCGTAATGCGTCTTGCTGTGGTACATGCATCTTTTGTCAGTACAACAAGTCACAGTCACGTGATGCAGGGCATTAGTGCTGCCGTATGCGTCTTGCTGTGGTACATGCATCTTCTGTCAGTGCAACAAGTCACAGTCACGTGATGCAGGGCATTAGTGCTGCCGTAATGCGTCTTGCTGTGGTACATGCATCTTCTGTCAGTGCAACAAGTCACAGGCACGTGATGCAGGGCATTAGTGCTGCCGTGATGCGTCTTGCTGTGGTACATGCATCTTTTGTCAGTGCAACAAGTCACAGTCACGTGATGCAGGGCATTAGTGCTGCCGTAATGCGTCTTGCTGTGGTACATGCATCTTCTGTCAGTGCAACAAGTCACAGGCACGTGATGCAGGGCATTAGTGCTGCCGTAATGCGTCTTGCTGTGGTACATGCATCTTCTGTCAGTGCAACAAGTCTCAGTCACGTGATGCAGGGCATTAGTGCTGCCGTAAAGCGTCTTGCTGTGGTGCATGCATCTTTTACCAATGCAACAAGTCTCAGTCACGTGATGCAGGGCATTAGTGCTGCCGTAATGCGTCTTGCTGTGGTACATGCATCTTTTGTCAGTACAACAAGTCACAGTCACGTGATGCAGGGTATTAGTGCTGCCCGCGCAGTGCGTCTTGCTGTGGTACATGCATCTTCTGTCAGTGCAACAAGTCTCAGTCACGTGATGCAGGGCATTAGTGCTGCCGTAAAGCGTCTTGCTGTGGTGCATGCTTCTTTTGTCAGTGCAACAAGTCTCAGTCACGTGATGCAGGGCATTAGTGCTGCCGTAATGCGTCTTGCTGTGGTGCATGCATCTTTTGTCAGTACAACAAGTCACAGGCACGTGATGCAGGGCACCAGTGCTGCCCGCGCAGTGCGTCTTGCTGTGGTGCATGCTTCTTTTGTCAGTGCAATAAGTCACAGTCACGTGATGCACGGCATTAGTGCTGCCGTTATGCGTCTTGCTGTGGTGCATGCTTCTTTTGTCAGTGCAACAAGTCTCAGTCACGTGATGCAGGGCATTAGTGCTGCCGTAATGCGTCTTGCTGTGGTACATGCATCTTTTGTCAGTACAACAAGTCACAGGCACGTGATGCAGGGCACCAGTGCTGCCCGCGCAGTGCGTCTTGCTGTGGTGCATGCTTCTTTTGTCAGTGCAACAAGTCTCAGTCACGTGATGCAGGGCATTAGTGCTGCCGTAATGCGTCTTGCTGTGGTACATGCATCTTTTGCCAGTGCAACAAGTCTCAGTCACGTGATGCAGGGCATTAGTGCTGCCGTAATGCGTCTTGCTGTGGTACATGCATCTTTTGCCAGTGCAACAAGTCACAGGCACGTGATGCAGGGCATTAGTGCTGCCGTAATGCGTCTTTCTGTGGTACATGAATCTTTTGTCAGTGCAACAAGTCACAGACACGTGATGCAGGGCATTAGTGCTGCCGTAATGCGTCTTGCTGTGGTACATGCATCTTTTGTCAGTGCAACAAGTCACAGTCACGTGATGCAGGGCATTAGTGCTGCCGTAGTGCGTCTTGCTGTGGTACATGCATCTTTTGTCAGTGCAACAAGTCTCAGTCACGTGATGCAGGGCATTAGTGCTGCCGTAATGCGTCTGGCTGTGGTACATGCATCTTATGTCAGTGCATCAAGTCACAGTCACGTGATGCAGGGCATTAGTGCTGCCGTAATGCGTCTTGCTGTAGTGCATGCTTCGTTTGCCAGTGCAACAAGTCACAGGCACGTGATGCAGGGCATTAGTGCTGCCGTAATGCGTCTTTCTGTGGTACATGAATCTTTTGTCAGTGCAACAAGTCACAGACACGTGATGCAGGGCATTAGTGCTGCCGTAATGCGTCTTGCTGTGGTACATGCATCTTTTGTCAGTGCAACAAGTCACAGTCACGTGATGCAGGGCATTAGTGCTGCCGTAGTGCGTCTTGCTGTGGTACATGCATCTTTTGTCAGTGCAACAAGTCTCAGTCACGTGATGCAGGGCATTAGTGCTGCCGTAATGCGTCTGGCTGTGGTACATGCATCTTATGTCAGTGCATCAAGTCACAGTCACGTGATGCAGGGCATTAGTGCTGCCGTAATGCGTCTTGCTGTGGTACATGCATCTTATGTCAGTGCAACAAGTCACAGTCACGTGATGCAGGGCAATAGTGCTGCATAATGTGTCTTGTTGTGGTACATGCATCTTCTGTCAGTGCAACAAGTCACAGTCACGTGATGCAGGGCATTAGTGCTGCTGTAATGCGTCTTGCTGTGGTACATGCATCTTTTGTCAGTGCAACAAGTCATAGTCACGTGATGCAGGACATAAGTGCTGCCGTAATGCGTCTTGCTGTGGTACATGCATCTTTTGTCAGTGCAACAAGTCATAGTCACGTGATGCAGGGCATTAGTGCTGCCCTGATGCGTCTTGCTGTGGTACATGCATCTTTTGTCAGTGCAACAAGTCATAGTCACGTGATGCAGGACATAAGTGCTGCCGTAATGCGTCTTGCTGTGGTACATGCATCTTTTGTCAGTGCAACAAGTCATAGTCACGTGATGCAGGGCATTAGTGCTGCCGTGATGCGTCTTGCTGTGGTGCATGCATCTTTTGTCAGTGCAACAAGTCACAGGCACGTGATGCAGGGCATTAGTGCTGCAGTAATGCGTCTTGCTGTGGTGCATGCATCTTTTGTCAGTGCAACAAGTCTCAGTCACGTGATGCAGGGCATTAGTGCTGCCGTGATGCGTCTTGCTGTGGTACATGCATCTTTTGTCAGTGCAACAAGTCATAGTCACGTGATGCAGGGCATTAGTGCTGCCGTGATGCGTCTTGCTGTGGTGCATGCATCTTTTGCCAGTGCAACAAGTCACAGTCACGTGATGCAGGGCATAAGTGCTGCCGTGATGCGTCTTGCTGTGGTACATGCATCTTTTGTCAGTACAACAAGTCACAGGCACGTGATGCACGGCATTAGTGCTGCCGTGATGCGTCTTGCTGTGGTACATGCATCTTTTGTCAGTGCAACAAGTCATAGTCACGTGATGCAGGGCATTAGTGCTGCCGTAATGCGTCTTGCTGTGGTACATGCATCTTTTGCCAGTACAACAAGTCACAGGCACGTGATGCACGGCATTAGTGCTGCCGTATGCGTCTTGCTGTGGTACATGCATCTTCTGTCAGTGCAACAAGTCACAGTCACGTGATGCAGGGCATTAGTGCTGCCGTAATGCGTCTTGCTGTGGTACATGCATCTTCTGTCAGTGCAACAAGTCACAGTCACGTGATGCAGGGCATTAGTGCTGCCGTAATGCGTCTTGCTGTGGTGCATGCATCTTCTGTCAGTGCAACAAGTCACAGTCACGTGATGCAGGGCATTAGTGCTGCCGTAATGCGTCTTGCTGTGGTGCATGCATCTTCTGTCAGTGCAACAAGTCACAGTCACGTGATGCAGGGCATTAGTGCTGCCGTAATGCGTCTTGCTGTGGTACATGCATCTTTTGCCTGTGCAACAAGTCACAGTCACGTGATGCAGGGCATGAGTGCTGCCGTAATGCGTCTTGCTGTGGTACATGCATCTTTTGTCAGTGCAACAAGTCACAGTCACGTGATGCAGGGCATTAGTGCTGCCGTGATGCGTCTTGCTGTGGTACATGCATCTTTTGCCTGTGCAACAAGTCACAGTCACGTGATGCAGGGCATTAGTACTGCCGTAATGCGTCTTGCTGTGGTGCATGCATCTTTTGCCTGTGCAACAAGTCACAGTCACGTGATGCAGGGCATTAGTACTGCCGTAATGCGTCTTGCTGTGTTACATGCTTCTTTTGTCAGTGCAACAAGTCACAGTCACGTGATGCAGGGCATTAGTGCTGCCGTAATGCGTCTTAAGGTGGTACATGCTTCTTTTGCCAGTGCAACAAGTCACAGTCACGTGATGCAGGGCATTAGTGCTGCCGTAATGCGTCTTGCTGGTGTACATGCATCTTTTGTCAGTGCAACAAGTCACAGGCACGTGATGCAGGGCATTAGTGCTGCCGTAATGCGTCTTGCTGTGGTACATGCATCTTTTGTCAGTGCAACAAGTCACAGGCACGTGATGCAGGGCATTAGTACTGCCGTAATGCGTCTTGCTGTGGTACATGCATCTTTTGTCAGTGCAACAAGTCACAGTCACGTGATGCAGGGCATTAGTGCTGCCGTAATGCGACTTGCTGTGGTACATGCTTCTTTTGTCAGTGCAACAAGTCACAGTCACGTGATGCAGGGCACCAGTGCTGCCCGCGCAGTGCGTCTTGCTGTGGTACATGCTTCTTTTGTCAGTGCAACAAGTCACAGTCACGTGATGCAGGGCACCAGTGCTGCCCGCGCAGTGCGTCTTGCTGTGGTACATGCTTCTTTTGTCAGTGCAACAAGTCACAGTCACGTGATGCAGGGCATTAGTGCTGCCGTTATGCGTCTTGCTGTGGTGCATGCTTCTTTTGTCAGTGCAACAAGTCTCAGTCACGTGATGCAGGGCATTAGTGCTGCCGTAATGCGTCTTGCTGTGGTGCATGCTTCTTTTGTCAGTGCAACAAGTCTCAGTCACGTGATGCAGGGCATTAGTGCTGCCGTAATGCGTCTTGCTGTGGTACATGCTTCTTTTGTCAGTGCAACAAGTCACAGTCACGTGATGCAGGGCATTAGTACTGCCGTAATGCGTCTTGCTGTGGTACATGCATCTTTTGTCAGTGCAACAAGTCACAGTCACGTGATGCAGGGCATTAGTGCTGCCGTAATGCGTCTTGCTGTGGTGCATGCTTCTTTTGCCAGTGCAACAAGTCACAAGCACGTGATGCAGGGCATTAGTGCTGCCCGCAGTGCGTCTTGCTGTGGTATATGCATCTTTTGTCAGTGCAACAAGTCACAGGCACGTGATGCAGGGCATTAGTGCTGCCCGCAGTGCGTCTTGCTGTGGTATATGCATCTTTTGTCAGTGCAACAAGTCACAGGCACGTGATGCAGGGCATTAGTGCTGCCGTGATGCGTCTTGCTGTGGTACATGCTTCTTTTGTCAGTGCAACAAGTCACAGTCACGTGATGCAGGGCATTAGTGCTGCCGTAATGCGTCTTGCTGTGGTACATGCTTCTTTTGTCAGTGCAACAAGTCACAGTCACGTGATGCAGGGCATTAGTACTGCCGTAATGCGTCTTGCTGTGGTACATGCATCTTTTGTCAGTGCAACAAGTCACAGTCACGTGATGCAGGGCATTAGTGCTGCCGTAATGCGTCTTGCTGTGGTGCATGCTTCTTTTGCCAGTGCAACAAGTCACAGGCACGTGATGCAGGGCATTAGTGCTGCCGTAATGCGTCTTGCTGTGGTGCATGCTTCTTTTGTCAGTGCAACAAGTCTCAGTCACGTGATGCAGGGCATTAGTGCTGCCCGTAGTGCGTCTTCCTATGTTGTTCATGCTTCTTTTGTCAGTGCAACATATTGCCGGTAAAAGTTATCAAAACTTAGTTGTTCATACGATCTGTTCCACAAGGGAACGCAGAATGTCAACCTGCAGAAACTCATCTACACGGAAGTAAAAGGAAGCCGCTATCTATCTCTGGTGCTGAAACTCGAACAGTAGGCGCGATACCTTTGGCGGTAAAGGCGATCAAATAACGCGCTATCAGTACACGGGTTAGGGGGTCATCCACTATTGGGTTATACCTTTGGCGATAAAGGCGATAAGATAACGCGCTATCAATACACCGGTTGGGGGATTATCTACTGTCGAGTTTCTGCAGGTTGACTTTACCGGTACCCGTTCCACAATGTTAAAAATCACATGTTATTCAAATGGGTGAAACGTGAAAGAAAACAAATGAAGTGATCCGTCAAATAGAATTACCTCCTAAAAAGGAAAAATTTTCATATTTTATAATCTTCAATCATTGTATTCTATCAAAATGACTCTTTTAGGTGTTTTAACTATTGTATTACATGATCTACAACGGGAACGTAGAATGTTCACCTACAGAAACTCAGCTAGACGGAAAGTCGGCAGAAGTAAAAGGAAGCCGCTATCTATCTCTGGTGCAGAAACTCGAACAGTAGGCGCGATACCTTTGGCGGTAAAGGCGATAATATAATGCGCTATCAGTACAACGGTTAGGGGGTCATCTACAGTTGAGTTTCTGCAGGTTGACTGTACGATACCTTTGGCGGTAAAGGCGATAAGATAACGCGCTATCAGTACACCGGTTAGGGGGTCATCTACAGTTGAGTTACTGCAGGTTGACTGTACGATACCTTTGGCAGTAAAGGCGATAAGATAACGCGCTATCAGTACACCGGTTAGGGGGTCATCTACTGTTGAGTTTCTGCAGGTTGACTGTACGATACCTTTGGCGGTAAAGGCGATAAGATAACGCGCTATCAGTACACCGGTTAGGGGGTCATCTACTGTTGAGTTTCTTCAGGTCGACTTTACGGGTACCCATCTACAACGCATATTTAATTATTATAACAGTTTTTTTGTGGGTGATACAAAATGGCGTCCTTTAGTCCTTCGCATAACGAGAATGACGGTATAAAATTTGGGTCAAAGGATGACATATACCAAATGAAAGCTTGAGACGAGTACTTTTCAAAAACCTATGACATACCTCTGGCAAATCCAGCTTTCTTTGTCAAAACCAGGGTGAAAGGTAAATTTGTAATATTTTAAATAATTTTTAATTAAAATAATGAAAAATGTTTGCAAGTGTAATCGTTCATTTTTAGTAAGCTGAATATATTATATTTCTTTAAAAAAATATTATTTTCCCACTAAGCCTTTATCTGACCTTGATTGGGGTCAATTTCCACAAAATGGGTAATTTGTAACATTTTCGTCGATTGTTTGGCCAATATTCATAATATCAACGTACTTACTCATGAATACGTTAAAATGAATAGTTCATGTTGTTATCACCTTGCTTGCACGGTACTTATTCAAAATGAGAGTCGAAGGTCAAAAGGTAAGTGTCGTCATACTAGATTTATTAACTAAAATATTACTTGAAGGCACTCTAAAGTCGTAAGTTTTAAATGAAGTTACAATAACGAATAATAATATTACGTCGTAATCTTAAGAGAATGTAATTATTCTTTAACTTAAAACATTTATTAAGTTTATTACTGATTTTTTATAAAATGTCCTCATCAATCAGGTATTCTTGAATTGGTGTGCACTGTGCCACTGTAACAAAATACATTTTTGGTAAAATGCATGACCATATTCGGGTACTCGATATGATAGTATGATATATCTACCTTAGCAGTCACTGTCTAGTCAAATAAATCAAAATTAAAGTCAAAATCAATCAAAATTAAAGTCATATGTCATATGTCATATGTCAAACTCATATGTAAAGGTGATATGTCAGATTAATCACCTTCTGACTCACTGGAATTCTCTTGCTGCGTAGGGCTTACCGATATTCCTTCAGCTTACAAGCGTTCACTTCAGCATTCACTTCAGTTGATTGGCCAAACACTCACAGGTCAGCATCTTGCAAACACGGCAACAGTTACAGGCTAGGAGAACCATAACGGCCAAAGGTGCTGGAGTTCCAACCATCCACTCATTACTCAGATCTCCTTCTGCCGTGGTTTTCCATCCTATAGCCGCATGGATCAGGAGCATCAGGGTTGGCTTCCAAGCAAGTACCTAGATCGTTATTTGGTAGTTAGCTGGCAGCCGCAGAATATGAAGCAGTAGACCATCATTAGAAGGTGGTAACTGATTAGACTTGGTTTCACCACACTTACTTCGAAAAAGCTCGTAGCGCAGCTGGTTGACGCATGACAGTGTCGTGGTCAAAGAGCACAGTTTACAGACAAACACTTCGAGTTTTTCTATTGACATTGATATAAACTCTCCAGTTCTGACCCAGCTTGCTTAGCTTGACACAAAAATGCGGGTGTTTCCTCATAGTATTTAAAATTCTCTTTTCCTCTTTACCACTCAATGAGCTCACTTAGGTTGGAACTCATAGAAGTCGTCCCGGTAACAAGGTAACAGTTTCATGCATGTTATTTCCCATATAGAAAACAAATCCATAGCAACATTGGGTGCCCCTAGGTGTAGTGGCCGACTATGGATTCTAACCTTAGTCACAACCAGTGCATGGAGGTCAGGGATGGTATTGTATACTTAAATTCCAACGAACTCGCTAGTTTTTACACATCAACAAAGTGTCTTCGATTTTTGGTGGTCAAGTGTCAACCAGCTGCGCTACGAATTTTTTAGAATTAAGTGTAGTGATATCAAGTCTAATCAGCTACCACCTTGTATTGTAACGATTGTCTACTGCTTCAAATCCTGCGGCTGCGAACTAACTACCAAACAGCGGTCTGAATACGAATTGTTTGGAAGCCAACCCTGAGGTTTGTGCAGGGCGATTCTGTATGAACGACGATGAGTTTATCAGTGGTTTTGGTCGTTACTGAAGGCGAATACATGGCAGTGATTGGCTCATCGACTTCTTCTAACAACCGAAACCGGTGACGAACCTATCGTTGCCCATTCAGAATGGCCCTGCTGATCCGTGTGGCTATGAATGGAAAACCACGGCAGGAGAAGATCTGAGCATCGACCGGATGGTTGAAATTCCAGTACTTTGACTGTTATGGATCTCCTAGACTGCAACTGTTACTGTGTTTGCAAGATGCCGCCTGTGACTGTTTGGCCAATCAAATTAAGTGTAACACGCTTGTAGGCTAAAGGATTATACAAATATCGGTACCCAGCATGAGAATTCCAGTGAATCAGAGAGTGATTAATCTGACGACCTGGACAGTGACTGCAAAGGAAGATATCAAATCATACTATCATATCACGTATCTGAACATGATCATGCTTTTTTTTAAATGTATTTTGTTCAGTAGCGCAAGAAATACAAGAAAATCCTGATTTCTGAGGTCATTTCAAATAAATTCTGCAATAAACTTAAATAGTTTATAAGTTATATGATAATAATATTCTCCTAGGTTTACAAAATAATATTGTTTTTTGGTATTGTAATTGCAATTAAAATACAACGTCTTTAGAGTACCCACAAGTAATATTTTAGATACTAAACCTAGTTTGAAGATACTTACCTATTGACCTTTGACCGCAATTTCGAATAAATATCGTACAAACAATTGTATGCAACAAACACAATTAATTTTATTTATGAGTAAATACGTTGAAATAATGAATATTAGCCAACGAATCAACGAAAATTTTACAAATTACCCATTTTGAGGAAATTGACCACAATCAAGGTCAAATAAAAGTTCAGTGGGTAATTTAATTTTTTAAAGAAATATGTCATTTAGCTAACTAAAAATCTACGCTTAAACTTCCAAACACTTTTAATTATTTAAAAAAAAATTATTAGAAATATTACAAATTTGAACTTTGACACTGGTTTTGGCATAGAAAGCTGGATTTTCCAGAGGTATATCATGATTTTTTGAAAAGTTCTCGTCTCAAGCTTTCATATGATCTATGAAATTCTTTGACCCAAATTTTATACCGACCAGGTCTTTTTGGAGCGTTATTGACGTTGTTCTCACAGCCAACACTGGACGGCTAGAGTCGGTTGTAATGGTTTTTGTTCGAAGTCAGAATACTTCTCTACATGAGAAACTCCTTTATCGCCTCTACCTACCCTTGCCAGATATTGAGTGAAAAGGCATCTTTCAATGTTGTACTCTTTACGGTTATTTTAGTTGCCACCATG
This sequence comes from Isoperla grammatica, assembly GCA_945910005.1. Taxonomy (NCBI): domain Eukaryota; kingdom Metazoa; phylum Arthropoda; class Insecta; order Plecoptera; family Perlodidae; genus Isoperla; species Isoperla grammatica. Next base: position 70,592,108 of record OX246738.1, read on the forward strand.
AAAGTGCTGCTCTAGTAGATCAAGAAGACTGTGGTAAGTTTTTTCGTGTCATATATAGTTGGCCGTGTTATTTTACAATATAAATAATAAAATATTTTAATATTTATTTTAATAATATACATTTTAACAATATACGAGAATACTGGTAACAATAGTTAATGCCTTCTATAAAGTGTGGAATTAATTTGAAGCAGCACTTAATTGGCGTCAAAATTCAATATGTCAGCGCCCATATAAATCCACATAAACAACCGTATAGTAGCCATTTTTGTTTCTCTTACCCTAATTCCGTCATGGTGACTTTAGCCTCGTAGATGTACGGAACGAGCACAGCGATGCTCAAACCAGCGAGGAAAAGCCCAACTAACAAAGCTTTACCGGTTCGTGGCCATCTAGAACATAACACATTAATCTAAGCAACGCACAACTAACAGAGCTTTGCCAGTTCGTGGCCATCTAGAACATAACACACTAATCTAAGCAACGCACAACTAACAAAGCTTTACCGGTTCGTGGCCATCTAGAACATAACACATTAATCTAAGCAACGCACAACTAACAGAGCTTTGCCGGTACGGGGCCATCTAGAACATAACACACTAATCTAAGCAACGCACAACTAACAGAGCTTTACCGGTACGAGCCATCTAGAACATAACACACTAATCTAAGCAACGCACAACTAACAGAGCATTGCCGGTACGGAGCAATCTAGAACATAACACACTAATCTAAGCAACGCACAACTATCAGAGCTTTGCCGGTCCAGGTCCATCTAGAAAATAACACACTAATCTAAGCAACGCACAACTAACAGAGCTTTGCCGGTACGGGGCCATCTAGAACATAACACACTCATCTAAGCAACGCACAATATCTCGATCTACAGTCAACACATTACAATACACTGGTTACTGAATGCAGAACATCAATGCTAGTACACACTACTTGGACCTAACACAGGAAGCTCCACAGCAAGCGCCACAGAGCAACTTACACTATAATTAATAATACTGAAACAGTAGCTATAGTGGACAACACCCTATACCTCTTGTCATACGAATTAAGACAAGCTGCTGCGATGGAAAAGCGAACGCACAACATGAATGCACAAGATGACTCTGACAACTTCCAACTACGTAGCAAATTCTTTTCCTTTCTTTAATGGAATATAATTGTACCTCTATAAATACTGTCGACTGATAAAAAGAAGGGGAAATTCCAATCCATGAGATTATTATTACACGTGCAAGTTACTTGAATCACGAACTACAAGAGAGCGTGTCACATTTTTTGCGAATTGTCTTAGGGCTGGTCAACACAGATTTTTAAGACATAATGCATAAGGTTTCAACAATGAAAACAACGTCTTAAAACTAAAAACAACGTCTTAAAAATAAAACTTGTGTGAACGCCAGTACGTGTTTCCTATGATCCAACTTTACGACTACGCGTTAAACCTTAAATCTTATGCTTAAAAAATCTGTGTGGACCATCCTTTAGGCATATGGTTTTGTTGTAATAGGGGGTAAATGCATCTTTTGCTATGAAAGGGCGTTAGTCCGTGTGTTTGTGTAGGCAGTCCCCTGAATCGCAGATAGAGCTTTTGTTCTGGGCTTACAGATATTCTGCACTTCATGGAAAGTGAAGTCAAAACAATAATCTTTGATATATTTCATAAGTTCCGAATTCACCCAACATTTTAATCGGCCGCTTTACTTATCTCGGATTGGTTGCCGTAATTTCAACAAACATTACATACAGAATGCATGGTTGCTTCTAAGTTTGATGAAACTGGCCTTAAATAGATAAGGCTACTTGAAAAAAGTGCGTATTTAAGGATCAAGGAGCAAATCTTAATGCAATCGGTCAACATATTCTGTTGATAGACTTATTCGAACATGCTGAATTCGATAATCGCTGTTGACATCTCGAAATCGGGACCGGAAACCCGTAATTCAAGATCGCGTCCGTAGGTCATTTGATTTATATGTCCCACACCACTAGCTAGCACTAGTGCTTGCTTCTATTATGTTTTTAGACTAATTCGACCTTCCTGAATCCAAAAATCGACGTTAAATTCTAGAAATTTAGCCCGGAAACTCGTCATTCAAGATAGTGGCCAACATGGCGTCTGTCATTTGATTCTATATGCCCCACATCGCTTACGAGCTAGACAATAACACGCTTGTAGATTGATTACACCTTGAGAAATCCGTAAATTGTTGTAATCACCTCAAAATCCGGGCCGGAAACTTGTAATTCAGGATGGCGGCCAAGATGGCGTATTTCTTTATTTTTTAAGTCTCTCATAAGTTACTACTAATATTATAATTTAAGACTAACTCGACTTTGATGAATCGAGAAATTGCTGTTAGATCCTTGCAATCTAGACCGGAAACTCGTAATTCAAGATGGCATTGGTTATTTGCTTTTATATGGCATTGGTTAGTTGCTTTTATATGTCCACACAACTAACAGAACTATAGGCAATAATGTTTTTAGACTATGATTAACGTTATGCTGGTGCTCAGTTGGTAACATATCATCGTCATCGCTAGAAGTTTTGGCCAAGTGGCTAAGTGGGGGTGGGGCTGGAAGCATGAATTCCTTCATGTGCCACTATAACACTGGCAGAAATAATTGGTTCGTTGAAAAGTTCTGAAAATGCAACTCTTTTTAACTGGTCACAAAAGACACAGAGTGTCCTCCGTCTATAATAATGTATTGACAAATCTTCCCATATAATTTTAGAAAAGCACTAGCGTTTAGAAAGCCTGCGAAAGCGAATACATTTGACACTTGCTTTATAGACAGAATCTATAGTGTAGCTTCATCTTACAATAGAGTAGACGTACTGTTCTATAGATAGGCCTACATAACGAATTATCGGGTACTCGCAGAAAGCATACAAAGGATCCGCTCCTGTGCGAAAAGTAATAACTCATCCCTCATTTTCTTTGCCTGAAGACTGGGGAAACTTCATGTCTCGTGGGGAAAATAAAGATGATCTGGCCCTTTTCCTCTCCAAACAACTACTGATACATAATGTTAGAGACGAATGCCCGGTGCCCATGCTTTTAGATCGGACGTTGGCCAACAGTAACCCGTAGTACTCTTGACGAACATCGAGGAGGCGGTGCCAGCGTTAGCGTAGATGGCTACGATTGGCCAACGTCCGACGCCAGCGTTCAACGTTAGAGCATGGGAAACGGGCAGCAATTAAAAATAAATAAATTCGTATTTATAGAGTCTACACACTCCGTAACAGGACTGATTTTCAGTGGGGGACTTAAATTTAAAGTGGCTAATTGAAACCTGCAGGCTCCGAACACGATCGACGAGTGAGCCAACACCAATTAAAGATTTATATTTCAATATTAAACACATGAATCAGTGATTGGACAGTGTGAACACCTGCGGAACTTTATGCCAGAATTAACAAAGCCGATTCAAAACACAATGAATGTATTGTGTGCTCCGTTGCTACTTGCTAGGACGACTCCAAAGTCGTCGTTTACTTTTTCCAAAGCCTAGAGAAGATCATGTATCAGGAGGCTTAGATGATGAGTGTATGGTCAAGTTTAACAAATCTCAATTATGTTTCAGTGCTCTCTCCTCATCACAGGAGGAGGCCGATACTCGTGTCATCTTGCAAGCCGTACACAGTGACCTTGATAATGTCGTGGTGACATTTGTCTTCTCATCACAGGAGGAGGCCGATACTCGTGTCATCTTGCAAGCCGTCCACAGTAACCTTGATAATGTCGTGGAGACATTTGTCTTCTCATCACAGGAGGAGGCCGATACTCGCGTCATCTTGCAAGCCGTCCACAGTGACCTTGAAAATGTCAGGGTGACATTTGTCTTCTCATCACAGGAGGAGGCCGATACTCGTGTCATCTTGCAAGCCGTACACAGTGACCTTGATAATGTCGTGGGGACATTTGTCTTCTCATCACAGGAGGAGGCCGATACTCGCGTCATCTTGCAAGCCGTCCGCAGTGACCTTGAAAATGTCGTGGGGACATTAATTGTCTCCTCATCACAGGAGGAGGCCGATACTCGCGTCATCTTGCAAGCCGTCCACAGTGACCTTGATAATGTCGTGGGGACATTTGTCTTCTCATCACAGGAGGAGGCCGATACTCGCGTCATCTTGCAAGCCGTCCACAGTGACCTTGATAATATCGTGGGGACATTTGTCTCCTCATCACTGGAAGAGGCCGATACTCGTGTCATCTTGCAAGCCCTACACAGTGATCTTGATAATGTCGTGGTGACATTTGTCTTCTCATCACAGGAGGAGGCCGATACTCGCGTCATCTTGCAAGCCGTCCACAGTGACCTTTATAACGTCGTGGTGACATTTGTCTTCTCATCACAGGAGGAGGCCGATACTCGCGTCATCTTGCAAGCCGTCCACAGTGACCTTTATAATGTCGTGGGGACATTTGTCTTCTCATCACAGGAGGAGGCCGATACTCGCGTCATCTTGCAAGCCGTCCACAGTGACCTTGATAATGTCGTGGTGACATTTGTCTTCTCATCACAGGAGGAGGCCGATACTCGCGTCATCTTGCAAGGCGTACACAGTGACCATTATAATGTCGTGGTGACATTTGTCTTCTCATCACAGGAGGAGGCCGATACTCGTGTCATCTTGCAAGCCGTCCACAGTGACCTTGATAATGTCGTGTTGACATTTGTCTTCTCATCACAGGAGGAGGCCGATACTCGCGTCATCTTGCAAGCCGTCCACAGTGACCTTGATAATGTCGTGTTGACATTTGTCTTCTCATCACAGGAGGAGGCCGATACTCGTGTCATCTTGCAAGCCGTCCACAGTGACCTTGATAATGTCGTGTTGACATTTGTCTTCTCATCACAGGAGGAGGCCGATACTCGCGTCATCTTGCAAGCCGTCCACAGTGACCTTGATAATGTCGTGTTGACATTTGTCTTCTCATCACAGGAGGAGGCCGATACTCGCGTCATCTTGCAAGCCGTACACAGTGACCTTTATAATGTCGTGGTGACATTTGTCTTCTCATCACAGGAGGAGGCCGATACTCGCGTCATCTTGCAAGCCGTACACAGTGACCTTGATAATGTCGTGGTGACATTTGTCTTCTCATCACAGGAGGAGGCCGATACTCGCGTCATCTTGCAAGCCGTCCACAGTGACCTTTATAACGTCGTGGTGACATTTGTCTTCTCATCACAGGAGGAGGCCGATACTCGCGTCATCTTGCAAGCCGTCCACAGTGACCTTTATAATGTCGTGGGGACATTTGTCTTCTCATCACAGGAGGAGGCCGATACTCGCGTCATCTTGCAAGCCATCCACAGTGACCTTGATAATGTCGTGGGGACATTTGTCTCCTCATCACATGAGGAGGCCGATACTTGCGTCATCTTGCAAGCCGTACACAGTGACCTTGATAATGTCGTGGGGATATTTGTCATCTCATCACAGGAGGAGGCCGATACTCGCGTCATCTTGCAAGCCGTACACAGTGACCTTGATAATGTCGTGGTGACATTTGTCATCTCATCACAGGAGGAGGCCGATACTCGCGTCATCTTGCAAGCCGTACACAGTGACCTTGATAATGTCGTGGTGACATTTGTCTCTTCATCACAGGAGGAGGCCGATACTCGCGTCATCTTGCAAGCTGTACACAGTGACCTTGATAATGTCGTGGTGACATTTGTCTTCTCATCACAGGAAGAGGCCGATACTCGTGTCATCTTGCAAGCCGTACACAGTGACCTTGATAATGTCGTGGTGATATTTGTCTTCTCATCACGGGAGGAGGCCGATACTCGCGTCATCTTGCAAGCCGTCCACAGTGACCTTGATAATGTCGTGGTGACATTTGTCTTCTCATCGCAGGAGGAGGCCGATACTCGTGTCATCTTGCAAGCCGTACACAGTGACCTTGATAATGTCGTGGAGACATTTGTCTTCACATCACAGGAGGAGGCCGATACTCGTGTCATCTTGCAAGCCGTACACAGTGACCTTGATAATGTCGTGGAGACATGTGTCTTCTCATCACAGGAGGAGGCCGATACTCGTGTCATCTTGCAAGCCGTACACAGTGACCTTGATAATGTCGTGGAGACATTTGTCTTCTCATCACAGGAGGAGGCCGATACTCGCGTCATATTGCAAGCCGTCCACAGTGACCTTGAAAATGTCGTGGTGACATTTGTCTTCTCATCACAGGAGGAGGCCGATACTCGTGTCATCTTGCAAGCCGTACACAGTGACCTTGATAATGTCGTGGTGACATTTGTCTTCTCATCACAGGAGGAGGCCGATACTCGCGTCATCTTGCAAGCCCTACACAGTGACCTTGATAATGTCGTGTTGACATTTGTCTTCTCATCACAGGAGGAGGCCGATACTCGCGTCATCTTGCAAGCCGTACACAGTGACCTTGATAATGTCGTGGTGACATTTGTCTCTTCATCACAGGAGGAGGCCGATACTCGCGTCATCTTGCAAGCTGTACACAGTGACCTTGATAATGTCGTGGTGACATTTGTCTTCTCATCACAGGAAGAGGCCGATACTTGTGTCATCTTGCAAGCCGTACACAGTGACCTTGATAATGTCGTGGTGATATTTGTCTTCTCATCACGGGAGGAGGCCGATACTCGCGTCATCTTGCAAGCCGTCCACAGTGACCTTGATAATGTCGTGGTGACATTTGTCTTCTCATCGCAGGAGGAGGCCGATACTCGTGTCATCTTGCAAGCCGTACACAGTGACCTTGATAATGTCGTGGAGACATTTGTCTTCTCATCACAGGAGGAGGCCGATACTCGCGTCATCTTGCAAGCCGTACACAGTGACCTTGATAATGTCGTGGAGACATTTGTCTTCACATCACAGGAGGAGGCCGATACTCGTGTCATCTTGCAAGCCGTACACAGTGACCTTGATAATGTCGTGGAGACATTTGTCTTCTCATCACAGGAGGAGGCCGATACTCGTGTCATCTTGCAAGCCGTACACAGTGACCTTGATAATGTCGTGGAGACATTTGTCTTCTCATCACAGGAGGAGGCCGATACTCGCGTCATATTGCAAGCCGTCCACAGTGGCCTTGAAAATGTCGTGGTGACATTTGTCTTCTCATCACAGGAGGAGGCCGATACTCGTGTCATCTTGCAAGCCGTACACAGTGACCTTGATAATGTCGTGGTGACATTTGTCTTCTCATCACAGGAGGAGGCCGATACTCGCGTCATCTTGCAAGCCCTACACAGTGACCTTGATAATGTCGTGTTGACATTTGTCTTCTCATCACAGGAGGAGGCCGATACTCGCGTCATCTTGCAAGCCCTACACACTGACCTTGATAATGTCGTGGGGACATTTGTCTTCTTATCCATCACTTCCACAAAATTAAAAGTTAAATTAAAGTTAAATTAAAAGTTAAATTTTAGTTAAATTAAAAGATAAATTAAAGTTTAATTAAAAGTTAAATTAAAAGCCACTTATCATCTACACGGTGGAACTTTTAAGTATGTGATAGGTGATAGTGTTGATGATGAGTGTGCCACTCATCATCTATAATTAAAAGTTCCACGATGTAGATTCTACATCGTGGAACTTTTAATTTTGTGGACTTGTAAAGTACGTACCAATCCACACTACTAGATGAATAACATCCTGTTCTCCCATGCCCTTATGGGGTGCGATTTAACATCTCACTTGGCAACCATTTCCAAAAACGTAGCGTAGGCGTCCTTCACGACATGTGGAGCTTCACACCTGCTGAATGGGCTTGGGCAGCTACCCCTTGAGAGTGCTGCTTTCGAGAATGCAAATACATATCTGGTGCAACTTAAGAAGGTAAATTGAATGTGACTGAAAATCTCATATCGCACATTTGTCCATGTTTTAATCCGGTATATCCAGAAATATAGACAGGTGACACAGCAAGGCAACCCATGTGTTTGGTTCTGTCTGGAATCCTGAGGCACTACCCCCCACTAGCGATTCGCTGCGGTATTACATCTTGAGGAGTCATTACCAAGTAAATAGTGTATCATCTAGAATAATATATAACCCCATGCATCACCTACAAGAAAAACAATTATTATGTGCCAGTTTGTAAACTTTTAAGGTTCGCGTATGGGAACACGCACGACTTATTATCTCCTGAGAAGTGGGGATGAAAGGTGGAGATTGGTACTATCTTGCCATTACAAATGACGTTAGCCCCCATCCCCACAGCGTGTACTGATTATTATAACTTGTATATGCAAGACATATTCAAATGCTGAGATCGGTGTATAAATGTGAATGTTGATAAGACACTCAGTGTTTACCTTAAACCTGTTCCTGTGACTGTTACGTGGTCTTACACCAAACTATTTAAATCACATAACTCTACGTGGTCTGTTAAGAGGATACCTAATCATTGCATTTTAAACCACTCTTGTAACCCTTAAGATGTGCAGATATTTCAAGTTAAAAAACCTCACCATTTAGGCCGCTAGTTAGAATTCTGTGTTGGCCTATCAGTTCAAAATCTCGATGTGTCAACTCCAAATTTCTGATTCAGCAAGGGCGAATTAGTCTAAAAAACATGTGGACTAGTTCGTAAGTTGTTCTAGAAATGAAGACACCGACGCCATCTTGGCACTATCTTGGATTCCGTGTTTCCGGTTAAGATTTCGAGCTGTTAAGAACAATTTTCACATTCAGCTTGGCCAAATTAGTCTAAAAACATTTAGTCTAGCCAGATATATAAAATCGAAACACTGACGCCCTCTTGGCCACCATCTTGAAATATAGGTTTTTGGTAACAATTTTGAGGTTTCGAAAGCCATTTCGGATTCAGAAAAATCAAGTTTGTCGAACTACATGGTCTAATGCGTGAGATGTGCGAGATACACAAAATGAATAGTACGACGCCATCTTGGCCGCCATCTTGGATTCCGGGCTTCCTCTCCAGGATCTCGAGTTGCCAACAGGGATGTTCTTATTCAGCATTGTCGAATCAGTCTAAAAACACTGGTTGACAAAATGTTATACGATTTGATTCTTGCATCACTCATGACGAGAAATTGGCCGTTTACCCTGTGGAACCCTGAATTATGTCGGGTAAATAGCTCTTAAATGATTTACAACTGACTCAAAGTAAAAAAATATGTCTTGAAATATATTTTATTTACTCGAAATGTTGTATTTGTAACGTATTTTTTTGTGCAGGTTAAATATTTAAAATAGTAGAAAATAAAGATACTGAAATATGACGTTGAACTAGAAATTAGAGATGAACGTGCCTTTATTAAATAATAATTTTCTTTGAATTGCAGAAAGGGCGTTAATCCATCTCATTACTTAGCCTTATTAGGTGACTAAATATTTTTTAAAGTTTTGCAAGTTGATCATTGGTTTAATATATCTTTTATCAAATTTAAAACCATAGGAGGAAAAGCTTCTGGAATCATGCGGATGGTCGCAAAACGTTGTTCTCGTTTATCTCATAACTACGTTTCATGGCCTTACGCCCTTTCTGTAATTCGTTATTCACTTACTTCCACAGAGGGTAGAGAATGAGAGGCGATACCCAGAAGAGCTGCATGTCCACCGCCAAGGACCAAGCATGGCCCTTACACTGGATAAAGACAGACGAAAACATTACTTATAAAACTATTATTGTCCATTGTTTTACCTTAATACTAATTATTTTTTCGTAGAAATACTTATTAAGCGAGCGAAGCGAGCGTCTCCATTAATACTTTATGGCCCTTAATTCGGTTTTTTTGGTTTTTTCGTTTTTTTTTCTGTCGATAGTGGTCGAACGGAAAGTCCGATCAACTTTACATTTGGAGCATCCACAAGCCTCAATGTCGATTGAAGGTGTATAGTTTTTTGGCATTAACGTTTGAAAAGTTACAAAGTTACACCGTAGTTACTGTGAAAGATTTTTCTGAATCAAAATGGTGGCCAAATATGAAAAAGCAATAGTTTTATAAACATTATTCCGGTCTCAAATATGTTAATTTTATGGCGATCTGATAAGTATTGGCAAAGTTACACTAGAGTTACTCGAAAATAATTTTCTGAAACACAGTAACGGCAAAATTAATAACAGTGTGTCCGGTCACGAATACACTTATATCAACGCGATATGATACGTATTAGAAGCAGAAATTTTAAAGACCCGTAGATGGTAAGAGATTATTTTCTTCGACTGGTGACCAGTCTTGAAAAAGCCACCAACAGTGGTGGCGAAACGTCAAGTGAAAACTCTGTACCGACACGACGAAACAACTTAGAAGAAGATTATTTTGTTCCTACATTTCTATTGCTGTCAGTAAGTGGTAGTAGCGGTGGCAAACCGCGGTGAAAACACCTTGACCAAATGAAAACGAACAATCTTAGCAACGCACACTGCACAACGTCCAACAATGTATGGAAGTATAATAGCTATGGAAATTAGAAAAATGTTTGCAATGCGCATTCTTGTAATTTTGTTAATTGTTGCTTTTATTAGCTATGAAAATTTTTCGCCAGAAAGTTCGCAGATATGGACGCGCTCGCTTAACAACGCGTCATACAGAGCGTTTATCTAGTAAGTGCTAGCTTTACATTAAGGAGACTATAACTAGGTATGTTCGGGTATTTTGATTGTGAGGGAATGTTCGAGGGCTGATGGTAAGACTTAATCCCAGCATGCGAGTGTCGCATACATACATCAGATACTTATTAACAGAGCGAAGCGAGGGTCTCCATTAGACCTTTATGGCACTACATTCTTTTTTTTTATGTCTGTCGATAGCGGTCGAACGGATTTCCGATCGAGTTGATATGTGGACCATCAACAAGCATCGATAAGGATTGAGGGTGTGTAAATTTGTTGAAAAATCATTTGAAAATTTACAAAGTTACAATGCAGTTACTGAAAAATATTTTGTTGAAATAACTGGCGGTAAAACGTGATTAGTACATTTTCGTCCGGTCACGACTAGCCCATAAGTAGTGTGGGCACCAATTATATTTTTATTGCTAAATTGTAGTGAAGTAGGCCTAACTACGACAAAAAAAATCCAAGCTGTAATATATATGAACAATTAATCTATTATTGAACAATGAAAGGAACTTTGACAGTAACAATTCCACTCATTCACGTCATTTTTGTTTTGGTTGTTGTTAATTGTTGTTTAATTAACAAATATGAACATCTTATAATTTTGATACTGTTTTCATTATCTTCATGAGCAACGTTTCTGTGAATAAACTTACCTAACCAATACCAACCCGCAACCACTAACATTAGTATATTAAGCATCATGAGCAACATTCCTGTGAATAAACCCACCCAACCAATACCAACCCGCAACCACTAACATTAGTATTAGCTTCATGAGCAACATTTCTGAGAATAAACCCACCTAACCAATACCAACCCGCAATCACTACCAATAGTTAAGCGAGCGAAGCGAGCGTCTCCATCAGACTTTTATGACAATCGTTATGTTTGTCGGTTTGCTCTTTTCTATGTTTGTTTGTTTTGTTGTTTTTTATTTTTTTTTATGTCTGTTGATAGCGGTCGAACGGAAAGTCGGATCAAGCTGAAATTTGAACCATCCACAAGCCTCGATGTGGTTTGAAGATGTACAGTTTTGTGACAAAATCGTTTGAAAAGTTAAAAAGTTACAATTCAGTTACTAAAAAATATTGTTCTGTAATAAACTGACCGTTATATGTGAGATAGTCATATTATACAGTAGTACATTTTCGTTCGGTCACAAATAATATACTAATTACAACGCGATCCAATTTGTATTGTAGGTACAAATTACATACCTATTGCTGAATAGGGAATGCTCCTTAATTTAATAATACGACACAATTGTTACTTACATCAAATATAGTAAGATTTTGTTCCAAAAATATATTTATTTCATAAATATAAGTATTTTTTGGTGTATGTAACACGGTTTTAACTTTGGCTATGTGGAGCTGGAACGAAAACGCTTTGTGATTGTCTACTACGGCGCGTGACGTCATAGTTCGCTAGCTAGTGTTTACGTTCTGTAACAGTAGCTGTTGCAATTTGACGGGGGTTTCGGGGTTTTCAAATAGATTTCCCCGCACTTTGCCCATTTTGGACCTTCCAAAGTGGAAAATTCACTTTTACTGGACAATGTAAATGACCAAAAATATCCCAGCTTTTCGATGGTGGTTTTGGATTTACCATTTTCCGACGTTTTTCCCGAGACTTTTCGGGTGGAAGCGACAAATGTGTGGATTTTTTCGATTTTCTAATGTTTTTTCCGAACGCCATCACGCCCACACTAATGACTTTTTCACATTTTGTCGCTGCAGTATCCGGCGCTCACCTTTTGGCTACGTTTTGACACTTTTTTTAGACCACCCCCTCCTACCGCCCTGATGTGATACATTTCGCATTGTGTGGAGTTGTTTTGACCGCGTTTTGCGGTTTTCGACCCAGCACGCTCAAATGTTTTTTTTATTCTTTCTTTCTTTTATCTTAAAGGAAACTAAACTGCGAAACGTTTAATACGCCCCACTTTAATTACAAGTGTCCCGTTTGATAGTAACGGGTACAATACACCAGCGGTACGGCCGCACGGTCACACAGCTCTAGCGAACCATGACGTCACAGCCACCGAGACAGGCGGTGAGCTGTTAAAGCGCGGAATTCAAAATGCATTTTGCAGACCTTCGGAAAAGTAGTTAAAATGTATTTATTAATAAGACATCTTTTTCAGGGCAGCTTTGCATACTACTACTGTTAAAACTATCATAAGCCAAAAGTTAAGGAGCATTCCCTATTGCAGTGAAGTAACTATTACAACGAAACATACAAGCTTTAATTTAAGTGGGCTATCAATCTTTTATTGAACAATGGCAGGAAATATAATAACTATGACAACGAAAATTCCAATCTTTCACGTCATTTTTGTTTTGGTTGTTGTTGATTTTTGTTTCATAAACAAATAAGAACATTCTTAAATTGATCATGAAAACAGTGTTTTCAGTAAAACGGCTTAGGAGCAGCAAGGCCGTTTACGAAACCTTTATCATTATCTCTTATATTAAACAATGACGACAGCTTTGAGAACTTTTCGCCAGAAAGTTCCAACATGGACGCGCTTGCGCTTGTCAGCGCGGAACACAGAGCGTTTTCCTAGTCTACACCCTCTTTCTCGCACACCGTTCAAAAACAATTTCTTTCCCAGATTCTTAGGCAGTCTTAGGTCCAAATGCATAGTCGCTTCCTCACGTGCTCCTTAACTCAGCCTTACCTCAGCCTTTCCTCAGCCGCGACTCAGGAATGGTATTCATGAACCTTCCTCACGCTCGACTCAGCTGAGGAAAAGCTAGTGTCATTGTTAGACTTGGCAACATTGTTAATGGCCACCTTGATTCAAAACTGTTTCCATTTTACAAGGCAGTGACCTGTTGTTCATTCAAATAATACGGCGGTAACTATAAAGACACTTGTCGACCACTTCGCGGCCTTGGACATTTGGCATTATTTATTTGTTATATATTTATTTACTTATTTATTTATTTATTTTATGTATATATGTATGCATTTATTTATTTATTATGTATTTATTTATTTATTATGTATTTATTTATTTATTTATAAGTAGCAGCATTAAAATATTAAAATAATTAAAATATTTGATTATTGGAAAAACTAGAATAATGTTAAATAAATAATAAATACAAATTATTTACAGGGATTAGTGATAAGCAATAATGAAATTAAAACAACTACTCTCAATAATTGATGAACAAAGACTGTAGGAAAATTGACAGCGTATCAAGAGTCGCCATACAGGTAGCCCAATAGGAATTCTTCACAAAACATATTAATATTTTTTTTGTTTTAAGCAATTACAAGTTTGGTCAAAGCATGAATCGTGGTTGAAATTTTTAGGCCTAATGCAATTATTGGTTCACTTCCAGCCCTTTACAGGTATTTAGGTGTGCACACACCTTTATTATGGTGCTTGGAAGTAGGCCATCAGTGTTTATAGGGATTTGTAGAACTTTTTATCTAAAAACTTTTCACTTATTCAAAACATATGACTACTACTAGACCAAATATTGACTTGTAATACCTACCACACCATGGAAAATTTGATGTCTAAACATTTATTTTGGTAGACCCTTATTTGCAAATTATATACATATGTAAGACATTCATACTCTTACATATTGTAATGTACAAAGACCACATTACAGACCTGTAGTCTGTAACAATGGTATAATATTTTTACAATGATTGCAAGTATTTTTTTTTTTTTTTATCATATGCCCACATTTGGCTTAATCAGGCCATCATGTAAGATCTGGTCGACCAGTAGAGACAGGCCTCCTTTTCTTCTCTCTTCATGCCGTTAGGCAATGCGTATAAATTTAGGATTTACTTTTTTTAGTAGACCACCGTTGGTTAACTCCCCCCCCCCCCCCCCCCCCACCCCCCAATGCTATGGATGATTGGCATGGGGCTATTAAAATACATCTACAATCTACATAGATTACATAGCATGATAAAATAATAGCCAAATGTGGGCATTTAATAAGAAGGAGCCATTACTTCGGAATTTGTTTATATGTTTACACAAACCACATTTTCATTACCTACAGAAACTAGAATTATTTTCTCAACTTACTAGTATTGTGTGTTCATTTATGACTTTCACACGTTGTTGGGAACTGAGATAAATTTATTATTAGGGCTACCAAAGTTTTTCTACTGGTATATTCTTTGAACTGAATTTAAAATGCTTTCAGATAGTACGACAAGTTTTAAATTATTATGATTTAAATTTTATTGTGTCAGAATATTATACAATATCAGGTTCATGAACATGTACAAGCAACATTAAAATAGGCATGTGGAAATAAACATATTGTAGGCCTAGTACAGTTTGTTTAGCTCTAGGTAGTAGGAATTTACATCTTCAAGTTGTAAGGTTTTGGCTAACCATTGTGCTGGATGTCCACTTGCACAACAAATTCATTGTACTGTAGGTATAGCAATATTGCTGTGGATGCTGAATATTATTTTTATGCCTATGCCTATATTCTCCTCACTACAGGCATAAGATTGAATATTGTTTTAGGCCTAGGCCTACTTACATCTATACCGTGGAATGATTAATACAAATTAGAGACCAAAGTTGAATTCAAGAACTGTACTGCAATCCTCTAGGCTTCTAAGCCCTACATAACAACCTTGGCAGTTTTCTGTACCTAGCCTACTCTATTCACATAAGCCTAAAGTTGGATAAGTGATCCGTTGCATCACTATTTTACTAGTCATAGCCCGTATGTCTAGGCTAGGCCTAAAGTTCTCTGAAGAATGTGGCAATCAACATGAGTTGAGTGCAAACTAGGCCTAGGGCCTACTGTCCAGGCCAGGCCACGCTAGTGTAGGCACTATACCTAGGCCTAGCAGAGATAACTTCTGTCTTCAATCTTGTGCCCAGGCCGAGGACCACAACCACTATAACGATCTCCATTTTAAAATAGGATTGGTAAGCCTAGGCCTACCTAGTCGATGATGTAGGCTAGGCTAGGGCTAGGCCTAGGACCGTATATTTTACATAGCCCAGACAGCAACCCTTGGCGAGGCCTGAGGGCCGTAGGATAGGGCTAGGCCTAGATGGAGGTTATTTCCAGAAAGTAGACAAATATATTTACAACGCACCTGAAATTTTCTGCTTACGTAAAATATTAAATTCATTTAAAAACTGGTTAAATTCGGAACGCGTAAATCTCGATTGTCCTATGAGCGAAGTCCGGGCCGCCTTCGCCACAGTTTCATCGCAAAACGGTAAAATATATTGAATTGCACCATGATGAAATCTTGCAGTAGGTTCTCATATCTCTTAAATATCTTCTCGTTCCCTCTGGTACAATCTTTTCGTAAAGATCTACTGCTAATCTCTGTAAAAAGTCACGCCATTCCAACACATTTGACGTGAGCGCCGCCATTGAAATTGAAACAAGCACAGCTGTGAGCTGTTATGATTTTGGAGCGCTGTGATTGGCCAAGTTTTTGCTGAGGTCGGGCGGAGGAAGACTCGAGCCCTCCTCAGCGTGATGACGATGTGAGGTCGAGGCATGGTCGAGGTAAGGAAGAGCTGAGGAGGTGTTTGCGTCCTTGCATGGGGCTCTCACGACTCAGGTCTTCCTTATCTCAGATCTGAGGAAAGGAAGAGCTGAGGAAGGTATATGCATTTGGACCTTACACTTAGTTAAGCGAACGAAGCGAGCGTCTTTTTTTATACTTTTATGGCATTCGTACTGTTTGTAATTTGTTTGTATTTTGTATTTTTTTCTGTTTTTCGATCTGTCGATAGCGGTCGAACGAGAAGTACGATCAAATTGAAATTTGGCCCATCCACAAGCCTCTATGTGGATTGAAGATGTATACTTTTGAGACAAAATCGTTCTAACAGTTAAAACGTTATACCATAGTTACTAGAAAATATTTTTCTGAAACAAAATGGCGGCAATATCTAAGATAGCCGTATATTTAGAAACATTTGTCCGATCACGAATATGTTCATGTTATGGCGATCTGATAAGTATTGGCAAAGTTACACAAAAGTTACTCGAAGAAAATATTTTTCAGAAACACAGAAACGGCAAAATGTGAGGTGGCTAATTTATAGTAAATATTTGTCCGGACACGATTACTAATCTAATCAAGACCTGATACGTATCAGAGGCAGAAATTACATCTCTATTGCTGTCAATAAGTGTTAGTAACGGTGGCGGACCGTGTCAAATGCACTATACGAAATGACAACGAAAAATCTTAGCTACGCACATTGCAAAGCATTCAACAATGTCCGGAAGTATAATAGTCATGGAAATAAGAAAAATGTTTGCAATGCGCATTTCTGTATTGTTGTTAATTGTTGTTTTTATTAGCTTTAAAAAATTTGCCAGAAAGTTCGTAGATATGGACATCAAACAAAGCGTTTAGAAGTAAACAATTATTATGTTGTTAAGCGAGCAAAGCGAGCGACTCTATAAGACTTTATACGGCACTCGTTCTGTTTTGTGTTGGTTTTGTTTTTATGTCTATCGATAGCGGTCGAACTGAAAGCCCAATTAACTTGAAATTTGGACCATCCACAAGCCTCGATGTGGATTAAAGGTGTATATTTTTGTGGCAAAATTGTTTGTAAAAGTTACATTGTTCCACTATTGTCACTGAAAATATATTTTCAGAAACAAAACGGCGGCAAAATGTGAGATAGTTATCTTTTTTACTAAGATTTTCCGATCACGAATATCTTAATTTAATGAGGTTGTGATAAGTATTGGAAAGTTACATAAAAGTTACTCGAAATTTTTTTTCTGAAACACAGTATCGGTAAAATGTGACCTGGCCATTTTGAGTACATGTGAGTCCGGTCACAAATATACTAATTTAAATGCGATCTGATACGTATAAGAAACAGAAATCACATTTATATTGCTATCAATAAGTTCAATAACGATGGCGGACCGCGTAGAAAACTATACGAAATTACAATGAAAAATCTTATCAACGCACATTCCACAGCATTCAAAAATGCCTGAAAGTACAACAGCTATAGCATTAGAAATTAGAAACATTTGCAATGCGCATTCTTGTAATTTTGTTAATTGTTGCTTTTACACTTTTATCTGTATCTCTTACATTGAACAATGATGATAGCTTTGAGAACTTTGCGCCAGTGTGTTCGTAGACATGGACGCCTTCGCTTATCAACGCGTCACACAGAGCGTTTTCCTAGTATTTATTAAACTCAACTATTACGTAAGCATGAGGTTACTACGTTAGGCCAAGTTTATCAGTAAACGATTCTTCATCAGCCGTCATAAAGGGGGATGTGCGACTGTCGACGAGTATCATAATCCTTGCGCACGCTTAGTAGATTCTTTAGTGGGAAACAAGTATAGGCACCGAGTTTGGCCACTGAGGTCGCTAGTGAAAACGAATGAAGCGGTCAAGTGGCAATGTCACGAAACTTTCCGATGAAGCAGCTTCCTTCTTCCTACGTAGATGATGACAAAATCTTGAAAATTGTTTAACTAAACGGCTTTTAAAACTTTTAGGCAGATTATGAATCCCATCAGTCCATCTTAAAAGACAAAGAGCAATTTAAATCAGAACACTCTTTAGACTTACAAACAACAAAAAACACACATCAAACACAAACAAAAGACGACAATAAATAATAAAAGACAAAACACAAACACAAACAACAAAACGAATGGCTCGTTGGTCCAGTGGTTAGCGTCCCTGCTTCCAATGCATCAAGTCCGGGTACAAATCTCGATTCTCGCTTCAGGCAAACATTTTTAAATTCTAAGATGGATTCAATGTAATCATTTCTTGGTTTAAGAATAACTAAACGGTGACATTGGAACCGTTCTAGCAACGAAGCACTCAATAATTTCAAAGTTGTTCTGAATCGGCCTTGTTGATTGTTCACGCCTACCTCCCTAGTTTGTAGTTAATTTCATATATTGGTTTTAGTCACTCTTCCGGTTGTTTACGTCACGTCCTTCTACGCCCTTTGCACTTATCTACATTTCCCCTACCCCTTGTGACGTATGCATGTTTTCGGGTTTGAGCTGCTCGTGCAGTCAGCGCAGTCTGGTTTCATCTCTCCTACGTGCCTGTCATCTCGCCTTCGAACCGCTTGCGGACTCCGAGCATCGAGCTCACCCATTGTCTACGCGCTGCTGCTTGTGGTTCGAGCCTCTCTTGAGGCGTTTTTCTTACTCTTTCTTTCTTCTCCTTTCAACCCTGGGTTCTTTATTCTTTTCTTTACCAAGCAAACAACTAGTCTCTGCACTTCGGCATCACACTATTCTCCACCTCACTGCATTCTCGGTAAGTTCATTCAAAATATACAGTCCACTTTCAGTTCTAATTATACAATCTTTTCTCTTCACTTCCCCGCGCTAACATTGATTTTGGCATTTGTCCGCAGGTGTTTCCACTGTCCAATCACTGATTCATATGTTTCATATTTGAAATATTTAAATATAGATCTTTGATTGGTTATTGCTCACTCGTCAATGGTGTCCGGAGCCTACAGGGTTGGTTTAGTCACTTTAAATTAAAGTCCCCCACTGAGAATCAGTCTTGTTACTGAGTGGGTAGACTCTGTAAATACGATTTTTTTAAATATATATTATATTAAAACACAACAAGAAAAATCAAACAACAAATAACAAGGTTTGACAAGAACTTTATGCATCACAACATTCCCCGGCATGTTCAGGTAAAACAGTTATACGGTGTCGGACAAACGCGACCTAGTGAGAAGGAAACGACATTACTACCATCATATTAATGGCGATGGCTATTACAACAAAAGTTATGAAGAATTTTACAAAATGGGTTCCAAGATTTTATAAAACACATCGATGTAATTGAGGAACGTGATATAACACGTTTCTAAACAACAACACCTGGTCTTAAGTCCGGTGTGATAGATTGTACACAACGCATAATCTTTCGAGAAGATACGTTTAGGCTAAACATAGTAAAGGGTTAAGTAAAAGTTACATACCGCTTCCCGGGTTTGAATAACATTGTTTAAGTACAACAATCCAATATACCAGGTTTTCTTGCAGTTTTCAATACCCATCTGGGTATTAGCTTTCCAGTAGGGTCCGCTCCCACTTAAGTCTTGAGGGAAAGTGGAGAATATTACGGTAAGCACAAGAAACAGTGGCGTTATCCTGTGGAAGAGAGATGCAAAACGTTTGAATTATGATACAACGCATTTCGTCATACATTTAAATTAAATTCCCTAAAATTAAAATATTCAAACTTAAATCTGTTTCGTATCAATGTACATAAAACGAAACATCAGTACAACATATTGCTATTGGAACAGAAAGGATAGGTGAAATGTGTAGTCCCAACCTTAGAGCATAGATAGTTGGGTAGAGGACGCAAGCCAATGCACGCGGCCGCCGTTCGACGGCACCAACATTGGATCGAGACAAACCACGTGACTTGGGGCAAGGTCGCGCGGCAATTCAAAGAGTTTTCGCACAGAGATGTACCTATCATCGGCGGGGTCGTTCGTTTTGATCTAAAACTCCGTTATTCTTCAGTCATGTTTTACTTTTGTATTTCCCCCACCCTCACCCCATTGCTTTAATTGAAGTTATAAGACTGGCAGAAAGGAAGAGTGAACGAAGAGGTATTTCAAACGATTGATAATATGACAACACAAAATAAGTATATAAATAAATTTATTTTTTTATATAAAGTATATAAATAAATGAAAACGAATGAGAGAGAGGGACAAGTACTTCACTTTACAAATACAAACACAACATTTCAAGTATCAAAATTTTGTATTTGTTAAACAATGAGCAAGATACACAATGAGGTCAATGAAGTGCAACCTTCTTGCAGGTTATTGATTAATGATTAGATAGTACAGAACCAGATAATTATCATCAAAACAGAAAATAATGTCACTGCACACTATTGGGCATTTATCAAGGGCAGTAATGTCATTGGGTATGAAATATAGGCAGAGTCCAAGCCGCTACCAGTTTGAATCTGCGCGCCCATCGGGATACCACCGCTAGATGTCGTTGATCGGCGCACTGATTGTTTCGCCCTCTGCAGTTGGTATAGGTTACTAGCTCGCGAGGCCGGCCTCTTCTGCTCCGTCAATAAGTTGACACTAGCGCTCAGAGCGGGGGTATAGTGAACTACTTCAATACGCGACTACGCGCACAATTTGAAAGCTGTTAGTTTTACGACGGGATTTATCATAATACTATTTGATGTATGAAGGATGCGCAGCGCGGAGAATAATTTAAAATACATCGAAAGTGAACAGTGAACACATATTGAATTAATATAGACACTGGGCTGATTTCGTATTGATGTTTTTATACCGTTATTGCTTTAAAATTGAGGTAAAATAGTACTGGGTGATATGTACAAAAAATGAAATCTTCGTGAACATGTTAGATAAACATTATATTTAGTTTAAGAGTTCAGCTTTCCAATCTCCATCATGTTTTTCCAACTTTGTTTTACCGAAGTTTTGTTTTGTGTTTGTGACACAACACAGATTTTTTAAATTATTTCTTTAAATTTTAAACCGCATGCATTAGAGAAGGGCGTGCTGTAATATACGAGTACTGAGTGACGGAAGCCATGCACGAGTATTTTGTTATTGTGCCCACAAAATTAGCGATTTATACCACCCACTTACTTCGTACAATTTCTCCCTTCAATCACCAACATTAAAACAATTAACAACACTGTAACACTAAAATTACATACTTTTTCATATTTCGTATTTCTCGGCATATATTTTTCTGACACACTTTTCCTCACTTTTGAAGAAAATTGTGTATATTATTTCTATCCACTTGACAAAGAGTTCCAACGTGCCTGTTCAATCCCCAATACGTTTGGTGTTTTCAGTACTACACTTACAATACAAATAAATATATCTACAAGAAGATAGAATAGAAGTATATCGTCAAATGCCGATAAGCTTGGATCGGGATGTTGTACGTCCACGTTATGGACCAACTTTATTGCATGCGTTCTGATACCACTATATTACATTTTATTCTTGTAAAGACTTTAAGTTAATCAATAAAACAGACGAAATTAAAAAAATTTGAGATCATATCTTTGGATCAGGCCAGTGTTTCCCAAACTGTGACCCACGAGCTGATTTCTAATGGTTCGCGAAAATATTTTGAACAGCGAACATTTTGAAATTGTTTTTATTTAAACGTAGATCGAAAAAAGAGATACAGGGTAAGACGAATACATGTAATAAGTGTATACAAATTCAGGAATCGAGAATTGCGCCTTTCACAGCAGGGACATTATGGCAGGGATGCCGACTAACTTGAGAGCATTCAGACTAGTTCTCTATCAAGCGTTTTCAAAGCCACGCATTCGAAGGGTTATTCAACAAGTCAACTACCGAAGCAAAGGAAGTTGAATTTTATTGCATAGGTCTCTGTTTGCTTTGGTTGTTTTGCTGATCAGGAAAGAACTACATGGCGTGGCTAAAAATTAAGATTTTGGTTTGGTTTACGTGCTATACATGTGGAGTTTTGTGCATTCAATTTCGACGTAAATTATAAATCTAAAAAAATATCAGAAGTAATAACTACAAAAAAAAGCCCCCCCCCCATGCCATAAACTATTATTTTGTAACGTTGGCATTGGAGTATGTAAAATAAAAAATAGGCGTGATGAAATAAGCTAGACGTGCTCTCATGTCACGTTTTGAAGATGGGAATATATATGGTAAAATATATGTTAAATTCTAATTTAAGAATATTAAACAATGCTTGAAACTAACGACACATGCGACGAAACAAAGGCCAATATGTTGCAATGAACGTCTGCCAAGTGACAGGCACAACAACCCGCCCCTGCCCCTTGTTCGCTATTCGAGCTATTCCAGGAACCATTCAGCATTCTTCCTAGAAATATTCACGGTTGATTGCCCAGAAAGATTACAGCGCAGAAGACGTGGGCCAAAATAAAACACATCACGCACTGGATGTAGCATTATTATGACGAACTAGCAACAGCAACAATATTATTTATTTTATAACTAAAATTATATACTGTTAGCATTGAGTGAATATCTGTTTTATCTGTTATATCTGGGTATAGTGTGCAGGAAGTTATTGGATAACAAGTGTGCTCATGATGATAAGTATTCCCCCCCCCCCCCCCCCCCCCCCCCCACCGCACAACACACACACACTGGCTACAGCATCCGTGCTTGTGCAATCCACCTCACATCGCTATATTCAAGCTATATCTCATAGTTATTGTGATCGGCTTTGTATTCATAAATGATATTTTGTATAATTAATAATATTACATAAATAATAATGTAATGATTACTTTTTATATTCAGAAAATGTAAGCGTTCTACGGACTTCGTTGCGAAACATAGATTGAGGACTTCGAAGTCAACTAAGTACGCGGAAGGCTTAGTTTTCGACTGATCGCTAAAATTCAAGTTATCCCATTGTTCACTAGGTGCCAGGAATACTATGTGGGCTACTCAAAAAATATATTCGATTGATTAAAACCCACATTCTTTTAATCTTTGTGTTTCGTTTTCGGCGTTGATCAAGATTACAGGTGTGATAACAAAGGTGCCCCTCACGGCTGGCTCGGCTATTAGACCGCACAGAGTAATTGGCCGTGGTCGATTATCATAGCTTCGGCATTAGAAGGCGACTGTTACGCACCCAAGCTACGTTCCGATTAGCAATATTGTTGCGAAAATATAAACAAGTCCAAATAAAACATTTCAGTCTTTAGGAGGGGCACAAGAGCTTGTAACGAAACGTGTGTTCTGCGTCGATAAGTTATCCCGACACATCCGGTACAATAAGCTGGTCAGGCAAAACAAAGCATTTCTCAAATATTTCAAGCAGCTAGCTATTAGCTTGGCATTTGCAGGTGGACATGACAAATCATACAAGTAACGATACTACTGATGGTTCACTAGCAGCGGACCAATATGTATTGGATGTAATTGTACTTCGGTGTTCCGGGGAGGCCCATCCTACCTGTCAAATTAGGCGACATCCTACTTTCTTTGAACCCACAAAACGCCGGGCTCCGGTAAAAAGACAAGAACTTTAGTTCAATAATTTTCTCAAGTTATGTTTCAGTTAGAAGAAAGAGGAAGAGGTTAGGAAAGAGGATATGGATACAGAGTGTACACTGGAAGCACTGATATTTGATTCTTCTCGTTTTGTAATACATTTTGTATTCTGTTTCTGTGTCTATTGGCAACAGCTTTGGCTGCTGAAACCATTATTTATTCCGTAAACGGTTTTTTACATGAATTATTGTGGAGGATGAATAAATAAATTGCGAACCCAAATACCACGACAGCTGACGGTCTCGTCAATGATCTCGCGTTCCGGGAATTTTGGCATTATCTGCATTCCACCACCTGTTCCGTAGCCAGCCAGCTTGCATTTTACCTTGTGGTCTTACCGTTTCACTGGGATGGACAAGCCGACAACGACCCACCATTATCGTCAAATGCCGATAAGCTCGGATCGGGATGTTGTACACGTTATGGACCTACTTAATTGCAGGCGTTCCGTTCTGATACAGCTATATTACATCTTGTAAACATTTTACGTTTTTCAATAAAACAATGCGAAATTAAAAAAATCGAGATCATATCTTTGGGTCTAGCCAGTGCTTCCCAAAGTGTTGGTCACGAGCTGAGTTCTAATGGTTCGCGAAAATATTTGGAACAGCGAACATTTTGAAATTACTTTTATTGAAACGAAGATCGAAAAAAGAGATAAGCGTTTTGAGCATTCAGTTCCGATGTAAATAAAAAATTTACAAAATGTCAGAAGTAATAAATAAAATAAACAAAAGAGACCCCCCCCCCCCCCCCAATTTACCTAGGTGGGTCGCGAATTTTTGTTGATCTTACATTGCGTCACGGTTCTGGAAAGTTGGGGAGCACTGTCTAGGCTATAAACTATTATTTTGTAACGTTGGCATTGGAGTATGTAAAAGAAAAAACATGCGTGATGAAATAAGCTAGCCGTGTAAAATATGGGTCTCCTGTCATGTTTTAAAGATGGGAATATATGGTAAAAACTATGTTTAATACAAATTTAAGAATATTAAACAAGGCTTGAAAGTAACGACATATGCGACGAATGGCAAATATGTTGCAATGAACGTCTGCCGAGTGACCGGCACAACAACCCGCCCCTACCCCTTGCTCGCGATTCGAGCTATTCAAGGAACCATTCAGCATTCTTCTTAGAAATGTTCACGGTTGAATTTGATTGCCCAGAGAGATTACAGCGCAGAAGACGTGAGCCAAACAAAAACACATCACGCACTCACCGTGTGTGGCATTATGATGAATAGGTGTAAACTTCATTTTTAATCTACCGAGTTCATGTTCATGTTATTAATCTATATGAATATTATTTATTTTATAACTACCATCATAGACTGGTAGCTTTGAGTGAATATCTGTTTGTGATAACCTGGTCCCAGTTATCTAAAGAAATAAATGTGTGGGGTATAGTGTGCAGGAAGTTATTGGATAACAAGTGTGCTCAAGTATCCCCCCCCCCGCCCCACAAACACACACACACACACACACACACACACACACACACACACACACACACACACACACACACACACACACACACACACACACACACACACACACACACACACACACACACACACTGGCAACAGCATCCGTGCTTGTGACTTCCATGCTTCCACCTCACGTCGCCATATTCAAGCTATAATGCATAGTTAATGTGATCGGCTAAGTATTAATAAATTATATATTGTAATTAATTAATAGTACATTTATTAATGATTCATTATTATGTCATTTAAATATTCAGAAAATCTAAACGTTCTACGGACTTCGTTGCGAAACATAG
This sequence comes from Isoperla grammatica, assembly GCA_945910005.1. Lineage (NCBI taxonomy): Eukaryota > Metazoa > Arthropoda > Insecta > Plecoptera > Perlodidae > Isoperla > Isoperla grammatica. Next base: position 70,617,624 of record OX246738.1, read on the forward strand.
GTTGAGGACTTCGATGTCAATTAAGTCTAAAATTCAAGTTATCCCATTGTTCACTAGTTGCCAGGAATGGTATGTAGGCTAATCAAAAAATATATTCGATTGGTTATAACCCAGATTTTTTTATCTTTGTGTTTCGTCTTCCGCGTTGGTCAAGATTACAGGTGTGATAATAAAAGTGACCCTCGCGCCCGCGAGGCGGGGGATGGGGTGAGGTAAAAAGAACCCCGGACCACACATTCGTTGCAATCCAGTTTTTGTTTGCAAACGGTTTTGGTGACAAGCTGTTAGTCAACACATTGCATAACAACATGTAAGTCAGTAAGTAAATATGTAAGTATGTACCTTCACAGATAATACTTTTTCTGTGGTTAACCGTAATGAAATTCTGCTCCTCATTGTACCTCAATAATATACTTGTATAACTTTGTTGAAAGTGGATACAGTATTTTATAGTGAACATTTATCTCTCACACACACATAAATATATATATATATATATATTTATTTATTTCTGTATGATATTCATATTTGGGCTTGAGCCTGTGAACCCAATATATTCCGACTTCGTCAGCGATTGATGAGTTCATAGGTCACGCCAAGGTTACGCTTTACAACTAGAGAGTGGCTGCGGAGTCTGCATTCCATCAAGCGTCCCTGACAATTAGGGAATACTTTGAGTATTGTATACATATTTGATATGGGAAATAACAGTTCACTATAAAATCCTGTATCCATTTTCAACAAAGTTACAAGTATATTATTGAGTGACAATGACAATGAGGGGCAGAATTTTATTTCGGTTATAACAACACCACAGAAAAAGTGTTATCTGTGAAGATACATACTTACTTACTTACTTAGTCTTATTCTGCAATGTGTTTACGGCTAACAGCTTGTCACCAAAAGCTGTTTGCAAACAAAAATTGTTTTTCATCTTATTTGTCAAATTAGCATTGAGTGCAGCTCTATATTATGTATCTATTGTTGTTATGTTCTTATGTTCTCTGTAATGCGGGCTGAAGAGAGTTCCCGCCTATTGGGGCACTCTATACGAGTCGTTCTTACTCATATAATATGTAAGAACTTACGTTTATAAATAAATAAATAAATAAATAAATAAATAAATAAATAAATAAATAAATAAATAAATAAATAAATAAATAAATAAATAAATAAATAAATAAATAAATAAATAAATAAATAAATAAATAAATAAATAAATAAATAAATAAATAAATAAATAAATAAATAAATAAATAAATAAATAAATAAATAAATAAATAAATAAATAAATAAATAAATAAATAAATAAATAAATAAATAAATAAATAAATAAATAAATAAATAAATAAATAAATAAATAAATAAATAAATAAATAAATAAATAAATAAATAAATAAATAAATAAATAAATAAATAAATAAATAAATAAATAAATAAATAAATAAATAAATAAATAAATAAATAAATAAATAAATAAATAAATAAATAAATAAATAAATAAATAAATAAATAAATAAATGTGTGGTCCCGCGCTCTTTCCGCTACCTCACCCCATCCCCCGCCTCGCGGGCGCGATGGGCACCTTTGTTATCACACCTGTAATCTTGACCAACGCGGAAGACGAAACACAAATATATACACATGTTGGTTTTAACCAATCGAATATATTTTTTGATTAGCCTACATACTATTATTCCTGGTAAATAGTGAACAATGGGATGGGATAACTTGAATTTTAGCGATCAGACGAAAACTTAGCCTTCCACGTACTTAGTTGACATCGAAGTCCTCAAACTATGTTTCGCAACGAAGTCCGTAGAACTTTTAGATTTTTTGAATATTTAAATGACATAATAATGAATCATTAATAAATGTACTATTAATTAATTACAATATATAATTTATGAATACAAAGCCGATCACAATAACTATGAAATATAGCTTGAATATAGCGATGTGAGGTGGATTGCACAAGCACGGATGCTGTTGCCAGTGTGTGTGTGTGTGTGTTGTGCGGGAGGGGGGTGGGGGGAATACTTATCATCATGAGCAGACTTGTTATCCAATAACTTCCTGCACACTATACCCAGATATAACAGATAAAACAGATATTCACTCAACGCTAACAGTATATAATTGTAGGTCTAAAATAAATAATATTGTTGCTGTTGTTAGTTCGTCATAATAATGCCACATCCAGTGCGGGATGTTTTATTTTGGCCCACGTCTTCTGCGCTGTAATCTTTCTGGGCAATCAACCGTGAATATTTCTAGGAAGAATGCTGAATGGTTCCTGGAATAGCTCGAATAGCGAACAAGGGGCAGGGGCGGGTTGTTGTGCCGGTCACTCGGCAGACGTTCATTGCAACATATTGGCCTTTGTTTCGTCGCATGTGTCGTTAGTTTCAAGCATTGTTTAATATTCTTAAATTAGAATTTAACATATATTTTACCATATAGTTTCCCATCTTCAAAACGTGACATGAGAGCCATATTTTACACGTCTAGCTTATTTCATCACGCATATTTTTTATTTTACATACTCCAATGCCAACGTTACAAAATAATAGTTTATGGCATGGGGGGGGGGGGCTTTTTTGTAGTTATTACTTCTGATATTTTTTTAGATTTATAATTTACGTCGAAATTGAATGCACAAAACTCCACATGTATAGCACGTAAACCAAACCAAAATCTTAATTTTTAGCCACGCCATGTAGTTCTTTCCTGATCAGCAAAACAACCAAAGCAAACAGAGACCTATACAATAAAATTCAACTTCCTTTGCTTCGGTAGTTGACTTGTTGAAAAACAGGGTAATAACCCTTCGAGTGCGTGGCTTTGAAAACGCTTGATAGAGAACTAGTCTTAATGCTCTCAAGTTAGTCGGCATCCCTGCCATAATGTCCCTGCTGTGAAAGGCGCAATTCTCGATTCCTGAATTTGTATACACTTATTACATGTATTCGTCTTACCCTGTATCTCTTTTTTTCGATCTACGTATAAATAAAAACAATTTCAAAATGTTCGCTGTTCAAAATATTTTCGCGAACCATTAGAAATCAGCTCGTGGGTCACAGTTTGGGAAACACTGGCCTGATGCAAAGATATGATCTCAAATTTTTTTAATTTCATCTTGTTTTATTGATTAACTTAAAGTCTTTACAAGAATAAAATGTAATATAGTGGTATCAGAACGCATCCAATTAAGTAGGTCCATAACGTGTACGAACAACATCCCGATCCAAGCTTATCGGCATTTGACGATACATTTCTATTCTATCTTCTTGTAGATATATTTATTTGTATTATTAGTGTGGTACTGAAAACACCAAACGTATTGGGGATTGAACAGGCACGTTCGAACTCTTTGTCAAGTGGATAGAAACAGTATACACAATTTTCTTTATAAGTGAGGAAAAGTGTGTCAAAAAATATATGCCGAGAAATACGAAATATGTAAAAGTATGTAATTTTAGTGTTACAGTGTTGTTAATTGTTTTTAATGTTGGTGAATGAAGGGAGAAATTGTATGAAGTAAGTGGGTGATATAAATCGCTAATTTTGTGGGCACAATAACAAAATACTCGTGCATGACTTCCGTAAATATGTAAAAGTATGTTATTTTAGTGTTACAGTGTTGTTAATTGTTTTTAATGTTGGTGATTGAAGGGAAAAATTTTACGAAGTAAGTGGGTGGTATAAATCGCTAATTTTGTGGGCACAATAACAAAATACTCGTGCATGACTTCCGTAAATATGTAAAAGTATGTTATTTTAGTGTTACAGTGTTGTTAATTGTTTTTAATGTTGGTGATTGAAGGGAGAAATTGTACGAAGTAAGTGGGTGATATAAATCGCTAATTTTGTGGGCACAATAACAAAATACTCGTGCATGACTTCCGTCACTCAGTACTCGTATATTACAGCACGCCCTTATCTAATGCGTGCGGTTTAAAATTTAAGGAAATAATTTAAAAAATCCGTGTTGTGTCACAAACACAAGGTCCTCCTTTGTAAATCAGTTTTTATAACTGAATAGGATAGACATTAAATAAATAAATAAATACACTACGTTAAAACAAGGTTGGAAAAACATGATGGGGATTGGAAATTACCTTGCTACTCAAAAGCTGAACTCTTAAACTAAATATAATGTTTATCTAACATGTTCACGAAGATTTCAATTTTTGTACATATCACCCAGTACTATTTTACCTCAGTTTTAAAGCAATAACGGTATAAAAACATCTATACGAAATCAGCCCAGTGTCTATATTAATTCAATATGTGTTCACTGTTCACTTTCGATGTATTTTAAATTATTCTCCGCGCTGCGCATCCTTCATACATCAAATAGTATTATGATAAATCCCGTCGTAAAACTAACAGCTTTCAAATTGTGCGCGTAGTCGCGTATTGAAGTAGTTCACTATACCCCCGCTCTGAGCGCTAGTGTCAACTTATTGACGGAGCAGAAGAGGCCGGCCTCGCGAGCTAGTAACCTATACCAACTGCAGAGGGCGAAACAATCAGTGCGCCGATCAACGACATCTAGCGGTGGTATCCCGATGGGCGCGCAGATTCAAACTGGTAGCGGCTGGGACTCTGCCTATATTTCATACCCAATGGTAATGTTATCAAGTTTTCAAGTTTTTGCAACAGGATGGGGAACGTGTTTGCCACCCCTTGGATAGGGAACTTGCAACTGACGTCAGAGCCGAACTACAACAATATAACAATGAATCGAACATACTTTCAATTATTAAAATTGAAGCAGGAGGCCTAGCTCGTTTTAGTTTTTGTTCTGTTATAATAAATATAAGTTATTATTCTATGTAGTATAGTATAGTATAGGCCTACATCCATATATTATAGTATAGACCTAAAATAACAAAAGAGTAGTAGGCCTATGTAGTATTTGTAAAATAATATTAGTTTATCTAGATGTACTAATTATAATTATGACAAGTTCCATTCATCCGTGATGTACAGTTGGCACTCGACTTAAACTGATAACAAACTAATGATAAACTGATGGACAAACAACGAGCTGTCAAAATAATAAAATTGCAACATTAAAGAAAACGAAGGATGGCGATAGTAACTGTCACCAGTTAAAACGTTTAATGATGGGCAACCAAGTTGTGAAAGTTTTGTATGTTTCTTGTTTGTTTTCAAAATCAGAATATGGTATTGTTTGACAGCTTGTTGTTTGTCCATCGATTCATTTCATTTGTTTCATTGTTGTAAAGCAAGCTTGCAAGAAGCTTATACAATATACATGCCATTGTATACACTACCCTAGGCTTAATCAGTACACAGTATTTACATATTACACAATAGTTATCTATACAATACACACACACACACACACACACACACACACACACACACACACACACACACACACACACACACACACACACATACACACACACACACACACACACACACACACACACACACACACACACACACACACACACACACACATATATATATACACATACACACATACATACATACATACATACATAATACATAATACATATATACATACATACATACATACATACATACATACATACATACATACATACATACATACATACATGCATACATACATACATACATACATACATACATTCATACATACATACATACATACATACATACATACATACATACATACATACATACATACATACATACATACATACATACATACAAAATACATACATCCATACATACATACATACATACATACATACATACATACATACATACATACATACATACATACATACATACATATATACATACATACATACATACATACATACATACATACATACATACATACATACATACATACATACATACATACATACATACATACATACATACATACATTACATACATACATACATATATAATACATAGATACATACATACATGCTACATACATACATACATACATACATACATACATACATACATACATACATACATACATACATACATACATACATACATACATACATACATACATACATACATACATACATATGTGGCGGATTGCCAGGCGGTGGGTCCGCAACAATCAAAGAAGAAAAAATCAATGTTTGGCTATTCAGTTTGTAACCAGGGGCTGAGATAAATATACGATAATAAATTTGGTTCTATATAATTATTTCTTATAAAAACCATATTGGTGACCCCGACGTGATCTGATTTGAATAAGACTAATACCTTCTGATCTGTCGATAATCAATTTTAAATGGAAGCACCTACAAACGACACAAGAGTGGACCGAGTGAGTTTGAGGCTGCCACCGTTCTGGCCAGAGAAACCGGCGCTGTGGTTCGCCCAATTGGAAGCACAATTCGCGCTAAGTGGCATCACTCAGGACACTACCCAGTATTACCATGTGGTAGCCCAATTGGACAGCAAATATGCGGCAGAAGTGGAGGACATAATTATCAATCCACCTGCGACAAGCAAGTACAGCACCTTAAAGTCGGAGCTGATCTCGCGGCTATCGGCTACACAGAGCTCACGCATGCGCCAATTGCTAGAACGGGAGGAGCTCGGTGACCGTACACCATCACAGTTTTTAAGACATTTACGGGCATTTAGCGAAACGGCACTTCCAGACGAGCTACTACGGACATTGTGGCTCGGCCGCCTTCCATTAAGAATGCAGGACATATTAGCCGCATCGCCGACAACTGAGCTGGGAGCCCTTGCGAAGTTAGCTGATAAGATTTGTGACAACTCTACTGGACCGCGGGTCGCCGCTGTGGCTACCGAGGCAGATGTTCGAATTCAAGAGTTGTCACAACAGTTGGAGTCCCTGACTGCCAGTGTCGCCGCGCTCAGTAATGATCGATTCCAGGGCCGTCGTCAGCGTTCAAGGTCACGCAACAGGGCCCAATCACCAGCAGGCACGACCACTGACAGAGGATTTTGTTGGTACCACGCTACTTTCGGCAACCTCGCTCGCCACTGTATACCTCCATGTAAGTACCAGGAAAACAGTCGGGGCGGTCAGTAATGGCGGCTGGCTATGGCCCCACTGCAAATCGCCTTTTTGTAACCGACAGGTTGACGCGCACAGAGTTCCTTATTGATACTGGGTCAGACCTTTGTGTTTACCCGAAAAGCAAAGTTTTCGGTCATCCCGGGAAAACCGACTACACATTGTTCGCTGCAAATGGATCCCCAATTTGCACATACGGTCCTCTGACTTTATCTCTGGATCTTGGTTTGCGCCGAGATTTCACATGGCGTTTCATTGTCGCCGACGTCGATCAGCCTATCATCGGTGTAGATTTTTTGGCGCATTTCAGTCTACTCATTGACGTGCGCCGACGGCAATTGGTTGACAACGTCACTACATTAACAACTCCAGGAAAACTATCTACTGGCGCGCTAGTACACGTCAAGGTAATTTCGCGCAACAACGATCTTCAGTCCCCCTTTCACGCGTTACTCGCACAGTTTCCGGAAGTCACACGCCCAAAAGTGGCAATCCTACAATGCCAAAACACCAAACGCAACACCACATCAATACGACGCCCGGGCCACCGGTTTCGTGCAGGCCCAGACGTCTTGCGCCAGACCGCCTAAAAATCGCGAAACGGGAGTTTGACAGTATGATGAAAACAGGCGTCGCGCGACGGTCATCTAGCAGTTGGTCCGCAGCTCTCCACCTTGTTCCCAAGAAAGGTGATCAGTGGAGGCCTTGTGGAGATTACCGCCCTTTGAACGCCAGGACTATTCCGGATCGGTATCCAGTTCCACATATCCAGGATTTCACGCAGAATCTTTCAGGCAGGTGTATCTTTTCTACCATTGACTTAGTGCGAGCGTACAATCAAATTCCTGTTGCTGCTGAAGACATTCCCAAGACGGCGATCACTACTCCCTTCGGATTATTTGAATTTCCGTTTATGAGTTTTGGCCTACGAAACGCGGCTCAGACATTTCAACGTTTTATCGATGAGGTATAACGGGACCTCGATTTTTGCTACGTCTATATCGACGACATCCTTGTCGCTTCCTCCAACCCAACACAACATGAAGAACATCTTCGCCTCCTGTTCACGCGACTTTCAGAATACGGCGTTTTGATCAACTCCTCCAAATGTGTATTCGGTGTTCCAAAAGTCAAGTTTCTAGGGTACACAGTCAGCGCCAGTGGCACCTGCCCTCTTCCGGAGAAGGTTGAGGCCATCCTCTCTTTTCCCTTACCTTCCAACGTCAAGCAGCTTCGCCAATTCCTTGGAATGATAAACTTTTACCGCCGTTTTCTTCCATCTGCAGCTAGGATACAGGCCCCCCTTAACAATCTCCTTGCCGGTGACGAAACTTCCGCCAAAACAATCATTGTTTGGACACCGGAACTCCAGGCTGCGTTTCAAGAATGCAAAAACAGCCTCTCCCAGGCTACGCTTCTGGCGCACCCAGATATCAACGCCGAATTAGCAATCATCACCGACGCCTCTGATACCAGCATTGGAGCCGCACTCCAGCAGCGTACGAGCCGTGGATGGGAACCTCTCGCTTTTTTCTCACGAAAATTAAATACCGCACAGCGTAACTACGGTGCGTACGACCGTGAACTTCTTGCAGTGTACGACACCATAATTTTCTTTCGCCATATGTTGGAAGCGCGCACTTTCACTGTGTACACCGATCACAAACCGTTGACTTTCGCATTTACACAGCGCCCTGAAAAATGTTCACCTAGACAGTTTCGCCACCTTGATTTAATCGGGCAATTCACAACAGACATACGTCATATTCCTGGTAAAGACAACGTCGTAGCCGATGCCCTGTCTCGTGTTGACGCCATCTCTTTTCCAGTCGGCTACGCTGATATTGCCCGTGCTCAACTGGACAACGCCGAATTACGTGATCTCTTACATGCTAACTCTACCCTGCAGTTGCATCCACAGCAGCTCAATGACGCAGATTTGCCTCTCTACTGTGACATGTCACAATCACTTCCGCGGCCATTCGTACCACAGACTTTACGTCGACAAGTTTTCGATAGCCTGCACAGTTTGTCTCATCCAGGTGTCAAAGCAACGACCAAACTCGTCACTCAACGTTTTGTATGGCCCTCTATAAATAAAGATTGCCGTGACTGGGCCCGCGCATGTATCACGTGTCAGCGTTCCAAAGTTACGCGTCACACCACAGCACCGCTTGCACGTTTTTCTCCAACCGCCACCAGGTTCGAACACATACACCTCGACTTGGTCGGGCCACTACCAATTTCCGATGGTTTCCGATATCTCCTCACTTGCGTGGACCGTTTCACGAGGTGGGCGGAAGCCATACCGCTTTCCGATATCACTGCCGAGACGGTGGCTACCGCACTCGTCACAGGTTGGATCTCACGGTTCGGAACACCGCTTAAGGTTACAACGGACTTGGGCCGCCAGTTCGAGTCCCACCTCTTCCGTGCACTCAGTAACATTACTGGCATGACTCACCTCCGGACCGCAGCCTACCACCCTCAATCCAACGGTATGGTGGAACGACTTCACCGTCAGCTGAAGGCAGCACTTCGATGCCATGGAGATGACCGCTGGACGGACGTTTTGCCATGGGTAATGCTCGGCATCCGTGCCTCATGGAAGGAGGACCTCAAGGCCACCCCCGCTGAGCTCGTGTACGGCACAACACTCCGTCTACCGGGCGAATATCTCTCGTCCCCTCCAGCGACGCCAGAATCCACATCAGCATACGTTGACCGCCTTCGACGTCACCTTTCCCAGTTGCGTCCGGTTCAACCGTCTCACCACGGCCAACACGCGGTATTTGTTTTTCGAGATCTTGCAACCTGCTCGCATGTATTCGTGCGTCATGATGCGGTCCGTACTCCTCTTCAACAACCGTATGATGGCCCATACGAAGTCATTTCACGTAACGATAAATTTTTCACCATCCACCGTGCCGGCAAGAGTGTAGTGGTCTCCATCGACCGGCTCAAACCTGCATATGTGGATGCAGACAGCATCTTGGCTGTCAACGCACCTTCCAAACCGACGCCAGGCCACACTTTTCCTGGCAACGTATTGCCTATTGCAGCCCACTACTACAACAACAACAACAACAACAACAACAACAACAACAACAACAACAACAACAACAACAACAACAACAACAACAACAACAACAACAACAACAACAACAACAACAACAACAACAACAACAACAACAACAACAACAACAACATCACACCCTCATCAACCACCATCATCGGTACACCCACCGCTCCGTTAAATGCAAAAGCATCCGTCAAGCGCGTTCACTTTCCCGCCCAGCTGGTCCACACTTCTCCGTATCGTCACAACCCTCCGATACTGGGGGGAGGTACTGTGGCGGATAGGGCATCTACCAAACGTTTTGCCGCGTGAGTGCAGGTCGATCGAGCTTTGGGATAGTGGGTGTAAAAATGACCGCCTCTCATAGTGGTAAACAGAGTTCGGACGCACGTAAATTGAAAAATGCTGAAGAGACAGTGGCTACTTTAAAAGAAAAATTAAAAGCAGTTGGTGCAAAATTAAGTGGAAATAAATCTGAGCTGCAAGAAAGGTGAGTTTACTATTCAAATACAGTAGTGAACTTATGTTAAGTAGGTCCAAGCATTAGACGTGCGTATCAGCTGTGAGCGTAGGCTAACATTTGTTTTGAATTTAAGTAGTTTACTGTTAGAACATGTTAGTAACATTTAGGAACTAGGTAGTCATCTGTTTGATACTTGGTCTCAGTACTATTTTTAATTTTTATGTTGCAGGTTACATTTATGGACAACTCCCACAAGTCCCAATACATTAGTTATTTGGTGATTTATTGTAATTTCTGCTACATTAGAATAGAATAGTTTTTATTTGGATTGAGATGGAAAATGGATTGAGAATATTGGTTTAAAGCAAGCATATTAGAACACTATTGATTACTAAACACTTGTTAATTATAAATGGTGTGGCCAGTGGCTTAACTACGGGGGGGGGGGTTTGGGGGGTTTAAACCCCCCCCCGAAACTTCATCGAGATTGATTTTACTAATACAACATTTATACTAATTTTCATTCGTAAATTCGTTCTTACCGATCGGTCTCTCAAACGATTTTAAAACTAAAGACATGTTTGAAGAACCCTTACAAACTACGATTGGGGATGTAGTCCAAATTTTATTATTAGGTCTTTATTTACAACAGAATACAAATTCCACTAGTCAAATTCAATATAGACACACAAACAACGGGGAAAAGTCTATTTTTAGCATTTTTTATCGGGATCACTCATTTTCAAATTAGCTTTACCCGATGTCCCCATAAAAAATGCTTAAAATAGCCTTTGCGTATGTCCTTATTGAATTTGCACTAGTGGAATTTGTATTCCGTTGCAAATAAAGGCCTAATAATAAAATTTGGATTAGATCCCCAATCGTAGTTTTTAAGGGTTCTTCAAACATATCTTTAGTTTTAGAATCGTTTCAGCAGAGACCGATCGGTAAGAACTAATTTACGAATGAAAATAATATATCCAATGACCCGGCCCGGCTTGGTTGTATAACAGTGTTGTAGTGTATTACAATCGCTACAAATAACATTTTCATTATATTTATCATACCACTTCACTTATATAAGATAAATAATTTCTTTCAATAATTCAATTATATTTATGTGTTCATCTACAACTAATACACCTTTTGCTCGAATCAGTAAAAGTGAGGGTTCCTATAAATAAAAATGCATTAATCTAATATCACAATATCACGGTATGTGAATTAAAATTTAAATGTATGTGACTTGTGACCACAATGTTTCACTTCATGTTGAGATTGTATTGAACAACCATAAAACATTAAATACACAAGACCATCTCGAAGTGCATTGGGGCACGCAGCAGTACTGAACCATTTTAATTTAAGATAAAACACTGATCTGTCACTATGCTCTGTCATAACAACACCGTTATGTTCGCTCGCCGAGTCCCAAAACGCGACAGTGCTGCGCGCGGTGGAAAGACTGGCGGACGAGCTTTGAAATGCCCTATTGCCAGGCGGTGGGTCCGCAACAATCAAAGAAGAAAAAATCAATGTTTGGCTATTCAGTTTGTAACCAGGGGCTGAGATAAATATACGATCATAAATTTGGTTCTATATAATTATTTCTTATAAAAACCATACATACATACATACATACATACATACATACATACATACATACATACATACATACATACATACATACATACATACATACATACATACATACATACATACATACATACATACATACATACATACATACATACATACATACATACATATTGTAAATAATTGTACATAATATCCAGTTAAGTTGATAATATTGTAGCGTAAATTAAGTTAGTTATAGGATATGTATCATGGTAGTAAGACACAATACTGTGTAATGGGGCTGCGCTCTAATTCTTTCTACCATCAATGTGCATTGTACAAGGGCTATTACATGTATCTTTTGTACTGGGTCAAAGCATTGAAAATAAATAATAATAATAATAATAATACATACATACATACATACATACATACATACATACATACATACATACATACATACATACATACATACATACATACATACATACATACATACATACATACATACATACATACATACATACATACATACATACATACATACATACATACATACATACATACAGTGCTTTTTTTCGGCCGGTACGAGCCGGTACGCGTACCGGCTAACACAAGAAGCGTACCGGTAAAAGGCAATTAAGTCACAATATAGCCGGTACGCTACGATTAGCCTTGAAGCGCGTGAATAACTTTGAAGTGTGCAGTGTGACAGGCTTGTGACTGCAAAATATGTTTCATTTTGTAATATAAGGATGTTGCCACCTGCTGGTGACATGGGTGTGACATGTAGTAAATCACTTCTTTTTAGACTTTTGGCGGCCACTCACTATACAGTTATCTTTTCTACCATTTGGGTCACTAGTTCTAAGGAAGAATATTTAGAGTTGTTTTGACTAAAATGTCATCTCTTGTCAAGAGTAGCTTCTGGGAACCGCCAAAGAGAATTTACCTATATTCTTACTTTTCTGTTTTCCTGGAAAGCGCCTTTTAAATTTACAGACAACGATTAGGTTGTGTTTGGGGAGGAAGGGGTAGATCGGTGGTCAAGGGATTGTAAGTTGTGTGTGGCAGGGTTAGTTTCCTCTCTGGTGACGAGTGGAGATGTCGTCGTGATTAGCGAGTGTGTGTGTGTTTAGTGAGAGTGTAAAAAAATAAAAATGAACCGAAAAATAACTTCTTGGTTCGTCACCTCGCCACCGATACCCGAAGCAGAGCAAGAGACCGACGTGTTGCTGACGAGAACAATGACTATGAGTAATGTTTGGAAATTGCTTTGAATTCGATATCATCGAGTTTGGTGAGTTAAAAGAATGAGTTATATTTTAAATTATTTTAAAAATAAATATTAACTATTAATTAAATTTGTAGTGAGTAAATGCACGTCTCGTGTTTGGGTCACGTTAAACAGGGGCGGATTAAAAAATGAGGCGCGGGGGGGGGGGCGGCTGAAAAAATAATTTTAGTTTCCGTCTTATTACAATAAACCATCACTATTGGCACGTTTTTTTAAAAGATATTTTATGTGTGTCTGCGGACGCTAGTTCACGCGCACGCGCTGCTCAATCGTGTGGCTACAGGATCTAATCCCAGTCATGAGCTGTGGAACATAAGCTTCATATTTCGCTGATATCTCCGATACAAATCCGCTTTAAAAATGCGTTTTTGGCCATCAAACT